>JASANF010015932.1:0-64521 GCA_030248245.1 Trissonchulus sp. WLG1_4
ATATAATTTAGCTGAAGGTCGCGCGAATAGGGTGCGGAAAACAGTGTCTGCCCTACGAAGATCATATTCCTATTCTTAACAGGTATACCTAGTCCACCTACTTTAACGAGCTCACACGAATTGCATATTGTCGTTAATAAAGTCTTGTACCAATGCTTTTACAAGCTCAGCCTAAGTATTTTTCCGCTTTAGACAGACAGTAACCTATTCTACCCAAGGAGCCGCCCGACAAGGGCATTTTTCCTTACTAGTTGAAAAATTCTCCATTTTTTCCTGGGTACACCACTGGTTTTTAATACAGACAGAGTCAATTCACTGCCCTTGATATGGCTGCGGCAATAACAAAATAGCGTTAAGCTGAAAAACGCTATTATAAAAAGTGAAAAAATTTCGTCAGACCTCCGCCCCCCCCCCCGAAATCGAAGTCTGGGACCGCCAGTGCCTACGACATATTATATACCCTATATAAAATTGAGCTCAATGTTACATACGTGTTACCTGAAAAATCATGCAGGTTTTTTTGAAATTTTAGAGTTCATAATGATTGTGTAGTTTTTTGACTGAAGATATTTTTTATGTATATACATTTTTTCAGAGAATTTCTTCTTTCCTCATGGGCCGTATTCTTAAAATTACCGACGGGTAAAGCTAGGCACCTTTGAAAGCTAAACCTAAGGTATATAAAGCTAATTCTGTGGTTCAGTGTACGTCTAAAGGCAAATCTAACCAACCAAAATGAAGCTCAATAGGCGGAGCTTCAGTTTGAGCATTCTGATTGGCTGAAATGCGTATGTAAGTATAAAGTAGAAACCATTTCGATTTCTATTTTTACTCAAGGCCCTAAACTAAAAAGTAAAAAGTATATAATAAGTACGTTTTGTATGAACCACAATTTTTAGTTAAGGTCCCGTTTAGATAGACTTATTTTTTTTACTTTTTACGTAAGCCCTTAAGGGGGCGCTCAGAGTAACTTCCAATAAATCAAATTGCTATAATTTTTTGCTTCTTGCTGATACGACTTTTTTTGCTTAAGTGCAATCAAGATGAACACCAGGCAAGCATTTTTGCAAAGTTTGATGAGCCTCGGAACATTTTAGCAAATCTTATGAGTGCATTAAAATTGAAATTTTGAAAAATTTGACTAATTTTTGAAATGACGTAACTCAATATTGCCTCAACCAAATTTAACAATCTATAACTTAAATTAAAGACAATTATCTTGCCGAGGTGCCATTTTTGTCGAATTTTCATTACCGGCGACAAATTTTTAGTTATTTTAATTTCTATGAAAGGTGACGTTTTAAAGAGCCTATCATATTGAGCCAAATCATAATAATTACAATTCGAGAAGTTCGGCGCCTCCATATACATCTGCTCTAACAGTCTGCAAAGTTTTAAGCGGATTGGTTTTCGCAGCTGACAGTAATCTTAAAAAAATGTACGCTATAGCCCAATTTCAGAAACCTGAAGTTTGCCTACACATACGTATTTTCCAAAAAAATAGAGCTGATTTTTCTGTACTAAAATCCGTTGATAAAAGTTTCAGAAGCAAAAAAGTAGCTAACGAAAAATTAGTTTGAAAAATAGTGTACTTTTGTCAATATTGGTCAACGTATTTTTGAAATTTTTTTAGAAAGGTTTGCCTACACAAACGACTTTTGGAAAAGTTGCAACTGGCAAATTAGCTACAAAGAACTGTTTCAAAAAGTACCAAAAGCCATATAGAATTTTTTGGTATATCGATTTAAAAATTTTTTCCATTGAAAAATAGGTTAAATTATTAAGTTGAACCAAATTTGACGCTATATACATCAAATGAAAGCTAATTTAATTTGCAACAACTTTTCTTCTTCAGTTAATTAACGAAAACTTACGTGAAAAATTTTATCGCCCAAAGTCGGTTATTCAGAGCGCCACCTTAAGTAAAATTAGAAACGCGTTGTATCCAGCCTTATTCTGATTGGAAGATTAGAGTTTTGACATAGTCTACAACTGCGTCAATGCCAAGCAATAGAAAGCGACTGTCCTTTAAGTAAAAACTAAGTCTGTGTGAACAGGACCTTAAACTAGAAACTACGTTAAACCAGCATTGTTAAGCCTGTTTCACACGATGTGGAAAAATGGGGGGGTAATAAATAATTGTCCCATGGGTATCACACGATACCACAAGATGCCGCATGCGGCGTTTCAGGGGGCTATGTGTATTCACTTTGCTGCATAAAAAAGCGTGGGTTGGAAACTATAATTATTAAGATTCTTCAGGTGTGAAATACATTCTATATTTAGCGGAAGGGAGTTTTCTGCGTTATTTAACTAAGTATATATTCAGTGAAAAAACCATTCACTAACAAGCACCGCTTGTATTTTCTGAATGGATTTAAGCAGTTCTTGAAAGGTATAATAGCATCTACTATAGGTATATAATTGATGAAAAGTAAGTGCAACTTTCTGTAAGAATATGAATGAAATTTGTTGAAAGAATGAAGGAATTTGCGTAGATTTGAGTCACAGAAATAATAGCAGAAAAATTATAACTTAATGATGAAGTTTTAGCAGCCAACTAAAAGCTGAAAGGTATTTTTGTCAGACTGCAAATGCCTCTGTTCGGCTTATGTAAGTTTTTTCCATAACGTAAATTGGAAAATAATGCGAGAGACGAAATTGGCATTCAGGTAATTAAGATAGGGGAAGTTGCCGATTTTATTTGTTTTTTGGACTGGAAGGTTTTTTCGGACTATAAGTAGTTTTACACTGGCTTGCACCAAAATAGAATAACTCGAGAGTCGAGATTACATATTAGAATAACGCAAGAATAGCTAATCTCATTCAACCCTAAGGACGTGATCATAATTAGATTTGTTTTCACTGTTTCTTCGATAATGGTTACCCATCATACGTGAGCAGGTTGCGGGGTAAAGGGAGGGGGGGGGGGGTAATGCACCGGTATGGGGGAGTGAGCGTGCCATCTTGGAGGGGGGAGGGGGTAAAGTCCCCCCATCCAACCCACGCCCATTTATGGTTCCATTCACTAATCACCATACAATGACTAGAATTCTGAATAATGTAAGATGGTGAACAGCAGTCGAGAACAGCAAGAGATTAAGAGAATAAGAATAGCAGGAGAAAAAGGTCAGTGCAAACGGCCGTTTGGCTTTTCAGTTATAGCCAAACTTGCAGTACATTAGTGGCGCATCTCAAAAGTGGTCTATTTTTTCTCCCAACTTTTCCCAAAAGTTCTGCTTTGCTTAGAAGCCAGAGGTTGAAGTAGCGCGGTGGTAGTGCGTCGTACGGGAGATCGTAAGGTCCCCGGTTCGAATCCTCCCTGAGCTACGATAAACCAAGCTCCACCCACTACCTAGGCCTTCCGTCTGAATTTAGTCGGCTTAATGGGGATCAGAAGTGATTCAGGGGAGATAGAAGGATGAGCCAGCTCGTAATTTACCCAGTGTGTTTTACTGAACCATCTTGACAGTTGAGGCGCGCCTTCTTTTTATCTAGCTTAAAAAAGTGATTTACTTGACGTAAAAAAGGCGGCACAAAAAATATAAATGAGTATATATGTAATTGACATAAGCTTTTTGCGTAGAGCCTTTGGCCTTTGCATAAAATATATTAACTGGATCAGATTAACTAGAAAAGATTAACTTCAGTAACTCAACATTAGATTGACAAAAGTTGATAAAACTTTGTAGAACGATTAAACATTTTTATCGGCATTTGCTTGCAAATTTACACGAAGTTAATCTAGTTAAACTAGTCCAGGTAATATTATTTTATGTCAAGGCCTGTAGCAGATTGGGTGCCTCAGCCTCAGGCTACATTTGTATCATAAGTTGTTAATACGTTTTTTGTATGATTAATACCGCAACCTCTAGCAAACTGGAATCGCCCACGCTTGTTTAAAATGAGGCTAGGCGTGAAAAATAGTCTCTACGCGCTACCTAATAAGCAGAAGTAATTAATTATAGTTTTTTAGGTGGGTACTGAGAATTTTACATTTTTTGGAAAATTACATGCTTCAATGAAGTTTGTAGGTACGCGTGATTTAAAGAATGAATGAATGAGAAAATGAATGAATGGTTAAATAAAAAAATATATGCATGAAATATAAAGGAATAATTTAGCTGTCTGACATTTTGTTGTTGCTATTGTATTTTGTGAGTGTCAGTCTATAAGCATGCCAGAATTAAAATTTGATAATACCTACTTTTATTTTGAAAAACACCAAAAATTGCATCCACCGAATGGTATTACTTTCGTGCAGAACTGCACAATGCACCTAGTTGGATTTTCAACTTCATTTCCGCGGCATATATGTAGGAAGGAGAGACCCCTCCTGGACTGTGATAGGGAACTCCTGGACTGTGATAGGGAACACCCCCGCGAAATCGAGGTGACGGCCGACGGGGGAGGGTCCGGAACATTTTGGCAAAATTGGGTAAAAATGGCATTTTTTATAAACTTTTGCAGAATTTAGGGTATTTTTGGTCAATCGTGGGGGAAGGGAAGGGCGGGTTCACAAAAAAAAAAAACCCCCACCCCCAAACAAAAAAAAAACCCCAAAAAAAAAAAACAACCCCAAAAAAAACCCCCCCCCCACCCACCCCAAAATTTTGACCCCGTTACACTGGCATTTTTTTAGGCAAAATTTTATGGAGTGGGGCGCGACTTGGGGAGCGACGACCAAAAGGGAGGAATAAAGTCATATGAAAAGACTAAGTTTAGGCGAAAAATGGTTTTTGATACGTACTTAATAATAGCTTCATTGATTAAACATTAACCTACTATGTTAAATTAGACCAAACCTCTAGGAAACTAAACTAATAAACGACATAGAAACCACACCACAGAGTCATCGCTACAATTAAAAAGTCGCTGAAACGTTCCGAAAAAAATTGGTGATATGGAGGTGGGGGATTATGTATATACCCCATCCGGAATAGGGTGCTCAAAACGGGGAGGGGGGGGGCGACAAAAATGGAGGGGGGCGCTCCGGACCAAATGGGGGGGGGGAGGCGTCCCAACAAGCCGTCCCCTCCCACTAAAAATATGCTAGTTACATGTATGCCCAAGGACGGGTATTATGGCGTTACGGCTCGTAGTCTTCCCACGCATATAACCCACAACACCCCTACAGTTGGAATTTTTTATTAGGTGAACCGGGAAAAGAAAGTTTTAGAACGGAAACAGCAAAATAAAAGAAAGAATGAAAGAAAAAAGAAAGTCGTTTATAATTGTATGGTTTGCTACTTTGCATCGCTTTTGATGAAACTTTGGTTTGCATTCACCTTTCAGAAATTCAATTTCAGAAAGTCAGCTTTCAGAAAAACTTCTCATTTTCTCAGCGTCCACCTTTCAGACAGCTGATTAAGTTTCTTTTTTTAGTATGCATTTGGTTTTGTCGGGAGCGAAGGTTGTGGAAGTTTATTTTTTGTAGATAGGGTGGTAAAAATAAAAGTATATAAGGGTAAATTTGAAAAAATGCTTTCGGTTTGTGGAGACCTTTGACTACATAATCTAAGTTTTGGATCTTCAGTGTAGACTGTTGTGCAGTTTTTGCATAAGAAGGCGTTTTGATGGCATTACGCAATTGCGTTTTTTGAAACTTGTGTTTTTTGCGCACTTTCGATCTGAATTTTGCGATTTATGTTCTGAAACTTGCGCACTTTTAATCTGACATTCGCGTACGAATTGACGCAATAATGTTTGGAATGTGTGTCATAAGATGCAACGGAAACATGTGAAAGTAATTTTGTTTGTTATGTTGTTTTTGCTCGTAGCTAATTAGCCCAGAGTAATTAATGTATTGTTGAAATGATGTATATAGCATAAATTAGTAGAAGGCAATTAAATACGTTAAGCTGTGTCACGAGTTGAATCGTGACGAATAATGTAAAGGCCAAGGCCGAGATATTAGCATAAATTAGTTAGAAATTGGAGGAAGAATGGGACTCTTCTGAGAGCTGGTTTTTGGGTCCTGCGCGTTCTGGGCTAGTAAATCTTGTTTTTTATAAATCATATGCTTCAGAAGCGGTCGTAGAGTTGTAACGTTTTCATAGGGAAGGGGCGGGGGTGACTAGAAAGTGTAAAATGAAGCCCCCTGATATTTGAAGTATGGATATGTACATACGTGGGCAGGTTGTAAATTCTGGGGGGGGGTGAAGCACTTGTGTAGGGGTGAGGTTACCTTCTGGGGGGGGTGTGGGTAAAAACCCACCAAAACGCTCTACGCACATGTATGGTATATGGATAGGTACATATTACATAATATCGCCCAAGTGCTCAAAACGTCGTGTGTTGGACTGAAGACTGACCAAAACATGCTGGACGTTAAAACAAAATGAAGCCGCCAATTTCATAACGAAAAGAACTAATTCCAATTAAGTTCGGCAAGTAGTCGCAAAAGTCACGCCGTCTGTGTCGTCTCAGGGTGCAGTACTCTGTGGTCAGGCTTTAGTTGACTACATAGACGATTGTGGTTGGCTGCAAGCATTTTTGTTACCCTCCATAAATTTTAAGGGTCAACCTGCAAATTTTCAAAAAAACGAGAAAAAGGTCATCCTATTTGCTTTATATATATATATTTATATATATGTATATATATATATATATATATATATATATATATATATATATATATATATTTTTTTTATATATAAGCGAAACAGAAAGACAGCATCTCAGCAGTTATATAAAATGCCACATCAAAGCTTAGCAGACAGTTTCTGTCTAGCGTTGTTTTGTCTGGTCAAAAAGATACAATAATAAATAGCAGTCTCGGTCTTGAGGGATACCAGAGATCTGTAATTATTATGTTTTTGAGACAGTTTTAATGACGGGTATAATTTAATTGTTATCTACTTTGTTGTGGTGAAAACAATAGTATTTATTTGTCTGTGTAAATGACTGTCCTTTTTTGCCCGTATATAGGTGTTTTTTTGTCGGTGGCTTACTTTCAAATTCTATGATTGATAAGCTATCAGATGATGCTGGTTTTATAGACTGCACCTGGTAATTTGTCACCCAGCTGTTTTTTTTCAGTTTTTAACTAAAGTCAAGGTTTTTGTGTAAAATTGTGATCACCGACTTGTGATTTTAATACAATAGTAAAACAGATTATCGTAAAATTCAGTAGCTTAGGGCCAATTCCTTTACCGGATTAAACGGACTGGACTTATTTTAGTCCGAGGTTTTGGAACGGCAAGTCGGACTAAACGGTTTAAAATATGTCTGCGGCGTAATTTTAGTCTGACCCCATTCCAAAACTACCACAGGACTAAACGGATTTAACATGCACGCTTAACATTAGCGTGCTTAGTTAAGTCCGTTTAGTTCGACTAAAAAGCAGCGCGCTAAAAGTTAAGTCCGTTTAATCCGGAGGTTTTGGAACGGCATTTATAAGCTGAATTTATAAACCTTTTAGTCCGATTATAATTAACCCTTTAATCCGGTAAAGGAATAGGCCCTTAGACTCGATTCATACTCACAGCCATATGTCTGTTCAGCCGGCAAAAGTATGAAATAGTCACGACACGAATAGTATATATATAAATTAGATTGTGGCGTGATTATTTAGTAATTTTGCCGGCTGAACGGACATACGGCTCCAAGTATGAATCTACTCTTATTGGTTCGATCGGTATTCGGTGTAACGGCCGTGGGGGCATATATTGTACCCGAATCCCCCCCGCGTAACCACTTTCCTTTCAGATTTCGTCAGCTGCACTTGTGAGTCGATCGCCACCTTGATTACATATATATTTGGTTGAAAGATTCACTTTTTGAACCGTCAGAGACATAAACACGCGGATACCCTGGCAGATCTTTTTAGCCATTCATAACAAACTGGGTTTGTTACGGAACAAGCAAAGCCCAATGCTAAATTAGCCTAGAAAGTGGAAATATCAAACCTATATTTTCACTTAGTGAACCAAAACCTGCTGCGCAGCAGATAATTATCTACACGAAATAACATTGTCGTTAATCAGCAAACAGTTGGAAATAATATGTTTCATGTATTGAACTGCATATTCTGGATAAGTCACGGTATAAGTGTAAAACATAACCACGCTAGCGACAATAAGAAATCCCTGATTTCGAAACAGATAACAAAATTGCCAAACTATACACAGCAGTAATATAACATAACTGCTCTGTGACATGGGTTGCTGCAATCCTGTTTAACTGCTGACCATTCCACTTCCCATACATGCGTTTGTGTCAAACGTAAAATATGTGTGAACTGTTCACAATAGTGAACAAATTGAGGCTATGTATGTAATGTGAGATAAACGTAACACCTGTTGTGATTTGAGACATATCTCAAGTAAATGATATTATTATTATTTGTTCTGAATGTTACTAATGCGAAATTTTTGGCGACTACTACACTTGCATTATGTCTATTTTAGACATGTTGATGCAAAATATGCAAATGAGTTTGAGCGAACGGCTGTGTGTGCATTTTAGCCGTACTTCACATGTATACGTACATATATACGTAGGTAGTTACTACCGCAATGACGCATGGACAAAGAGGCTGCAGAACAGACACATTCCGAACACACACTTACGTTCACTTACACCCGCAGAATTACACTGATGAAAACACACATAGACGCACACACAACTCTTAATTGCACGTAAATTTCTTCACACCTCATTCTAAAGAAGCCTGCTGCCTGCAGGAAAAAATGATAAAACAGTCTGGTAGTCCGTACATTTAGCGTCCATTTTAAATCGTTTTAGTCCAATGGTAGAGTTAGAAACGGGTTTAGATTAAATCTGAGCAACTGAATTTTAGTCCGATATCCATTCCTTAACCTCGGGCTAAAATAAGTCTATTCCGTTTAATATGGTTAAGAATTGCACCCCTTCTAGTAACCAGTAACGACAGATCTGCGCTATAAATACCATGTCACGAAAATAAACTAACATATGAGAGAAATAACAGGGCTTGAGAATCATGGAGAATTTGGATTAGGCCTCACGCTCAGGTATAGTTTTCAGATAAGGGGAATTTTTAAAACTCAAAAATGTGCTTAATCCTGCTTTTGGAATTTTGCTTTTAGGTGTTTTCGAGTGTAAAAAGTAGCATCTAGATTATAAAATAAAGTGAACTAAATATATGCGTATCGAAATCAAATACACGAAACTGTGTATCAATGTATATATCTGTCAACCAACATTTTATTATACGTAAACAAAAGTTCTGATTTTTTTTACAATTCAATCTCGTCACTCTGAGTTCAACAAACTGTGTAATTTGTTAATATGTGGCTGTATTATTTAATTACAACCAAATACGTATTAATAAAAATATAGTAATTTGCATAAAATCTTAGCAACTTTAACATAAACTGGATACATGCAGGTAAGCTTCGTGTCTGTTGATCTAATTACATAAATAAATACGTCTGTTTTATATGTGTTGTCATTGTGACTTATGTTGTTATTGTTACTTTTTTATTGTTGTTGTTTATTGTTTTATTGTTTTAGCAGCCTACGCTGATGCGATCGAAGAACAACAGGAAGATGAGGGCACCAGCGATGATTTGCTGGAGTCCCATTCCTTCTCCTATTCCCTGCCGGTTCTGGAAAAAAGCCTGACCACCGTTGAGCCGACTAGCAGGAAAAATCCGAAAAGTTTGCGAACGGAAAGTTTGCTGCTCGTTGGCCAGTTTCTGAAACTGATCAGTTTGAAGGAAAACGTAGGTCGAAGCTGGTTTGGTGGTTGATAAAAGTTTTAGGTTTCGATTATGAGCTTTTTGCAGTCTTTGGTAAAAAAAAATATGTAGAAAGATAATAAGAAGCGGATAGACTGAAAAACTGTATAAAGACATGGTTACTAGAACTATAAAGTTCAATAGTACATATTCTATTCTTTTTTTGCATCGGCCAAACAGTATCAAGAGTACATATATTCAGGTATTCCTCAGACCCTCGATCATAAGACATAAATTATATCAAGAGTACATAATATGTTTCCCTCGGTCTTGAGACAAACAGTATCAAGAGTACATATATTCAGGTTTTCCTCGGACCCTCGGTGATAAGACAATCTGTATCAAGAGTACATAATATATTCAGGTCTCCCTGGGCCATCTGCCCTTGCTGGAGCTCTGCGATCTATTGCTGAAGGCAGTGGAAAGCGATATGGAGAGCGGAAATCAGTTGGCCTCTGCTGGGGTGCTGACTTTAGCCAAACTGATCGGCGAACGAGGCTCGGACAGTCTGAAGGGAAATATTGCTAGTCGCCTGCTGGATGCCACAAAAAATAAATCAGCATCCGCTCGTGAAATCGCACTCAAAGTGAGAGCATAATGTTTTTTGTTTTGTTAGTGATTTTCTTGTGACATTGTTGTTGCTATTATGAATTTGTGTCTTTTTTTGGCAGACCGTTTTATAGTTATATAAGTCAGTTATGTATATTTTTTGGTCGACCTAGTTTCAGAGTTAGTGTTATTATTAGTGTTTGAGTCCGAGTTCAAATAAACTGGATTAAGAAAGTAGACTGGGTTTAAGTAGACTTGGCTTAATTAAGTAGGGTTTAAGGAGACTGCCACTGGGTTTGAGTACTGTTTCAGGCAGTGGAGGCGGTCGATCCGTCCTGTCTACCGCAGGTGCCCCTTGCTACGCATCGTTTGTGGACAGCTTGTCACGATCCTGTGGAGGAAAATGAAGAAATCGCAAAAAAGTACGGTGAAATTGAAAAAAAACTGCTTTAACTCTGATCTTACGTTATTCTGTAGTAACGTTGTGCGTTGATTTTTGCCAAAGTACTATAATCAACAGATTGCTGATTAAGTTTCTTCAGATGGGTAGGAAATTTGTTTGTCTACCATCGATTTTACGTAGAACCTCATGAGCACGGTTTGACGTGAGCTTAGTCAGCGTGAGGGGGTAGTGCCGCGGAAGGAAGTCAACTCTGTCTGTCTGTCAATTATTGTTTAGTAAAGTGTTATAATGTTCAATTGTATGTTTAAAAATGGGTACAACATACAGTTTGCAATGGGATTACTACAAGTCGGAAAAATGATCTTTTCAAATCCTATTCACTTTCTAAAAATTCGCCTTAATAATAATTTAATCTTTGAAACAAGTAGCCGTTTTCTTGCGCGAAGAAATTTAAACAACGTCAAGTCCTATTCGTAATTCTACGCAACAGCCGATCTAAAGTCTGCCAGAAATTGCTAAACCCCAAGACAGAACAGGTGGTGTGATTTTTGTGACTACTCGCTGTACTCTTGACGCTTGCAATTCGTTCGTTTCGCAATGAAATCGCCTGTTTCTTTTTGTCTCAGGGTCCAGCATTTTTTGGTCAGACTTTAGTTCTGTCCTGTTCCAACTGAAGGACAAGTGTGAACCGGGCTGTAGGCTTTAATAAATGACGACTCACGTCCTCAGGTTGTGATATTTTTTTTTAAATTTAGACTGTGGTCTCAGAGCGGTCTCTGCCTCAGCGAGGACACCTGTGCTGAACTGCTCAGCTGTCTGCTGGAGCCCGTCAACGAAGTCCGACTTGCCGCCGCCACCGCTCTGACCGAGTGTCTGCGTCAGTACCAGTTCAAAGTGTCATTCTGCGTCAACCGACTGCTGACTATGCTTTCACAGCATCAGGTTGGTTGCTGATAGATCATAATGGTACTGAATTAAACCAAAGTGTTAAGCACTTCCCCCCTCTTGACCGACAAAAAATAACTTAAATTTTTAACTTTAAATTTAGATCAGGAACAATTAGTATGAACCTGATAGTCCAAAAATTGTACGACTGCCCTTCAACACGATATTTTCTAGCCGAATTTTTTGACCCTTTAAAAAACAGACATAGCTGAACGCTGAGTTATGGTACGTTTTGATACGCCGCAAATTTTTGATACGTTTGTCATTTTCTTTTCAGCCTGCCGAATCAGTGACTGACGATTTCGGGCGTCTGATTGTGGACCTGAGCCAGTCAGATCCCTGGTACTGCCGGGCGGGGGTGGCCTTAGCCCTGCAAAAAATCAGCCCCCTGCTGCCCGACTCCATGATTTACCCCCTCTGGGAAGCCCTGATCCCAGACGCCCTGGCGGACGCCAATTCAGAAGTCCGACATCTGATCCTGCAAGCCGCCACGGACATTATCAAACATCATGGAAAAGTAGACTGATTTTTTTAATGTTTTTTGACGCGTTTTGTAATTTTTTAGAACTTTATTTTTGCAAAAAATATCAATATGTTCATGGATTTGGCTCGTAGTTTCATGTGAATATTATGAACGGCGTTACAAGCTGGAAATGTGCTTATTCTGGTTGGATTGATTGAATTTTAGTCTTAAAGGGCATGTATTTTGAGTTTTATTACTCCTTATCGGCCTACATGTAACTGGGTAACATGTAATTTTGAGGAGCACACTATTACTAATATTTTTTTGCGAAAAGTTCACGCAAATGCCGTTTTCACCCTATTTTGCTTAGATATTTAGAATCCTTCCTGCCTTGCCCCCGATTTTTGCGGGTGTTTCATTTTCTACTATTTTCACGGTATAATCATCTCGAAAAAATTGAACCCAAAGCCATTGGCTTTTTTTGCAGAAACAAGTTGGTCAGCTTCTGCCCCGACTGGAGAATCTACTGGACAGCCTCCCGGACACGGCCGGTAGCGATATTCAACGGCAGTATTTGGTCATTTTGCTCGGCTGCTTGGCTCAGCATCTGGAGTCAGAGGATGCCCGGATTAGGCCTATTCTGGCGCGACTGATTGAAACTTTGTCCACTCCTTCGCAACAGGTATTGGTTTTTTAGGGCTTGGGTAAGACGGAAGGCAATGGGGTTAATTTTAAGCTTGGTTCGGACATAATTGTCGCAGTGTAAGTGACTGCAAAACGTGTGGTAGATGCAGCAAAGTAGAGATGGGTTTTGGGCGTTGGCAGTATAATTATGCGAGTCGTCTTCAGCAGCTCTAAACTGCACATGAGAAAATAATAATAAATTGTGGAATATTGCTTAAATTTACGCTCAACAGTGTTGTGCAGTCATTCGTGCTTGTCAACACAATATTCCCAACTTAGTACCTGGTTGCTGGTCTGAGGTTGAAGTTACCTGCCTCTTTTATGTTCCTGGATGCTGGTCTGAGGTTGAAGTTACCTGCCTCTTTTATGTTCCTGTGAGATTAATATGCATTATTAATACATATTTTAAGGTGATTAATTCATATTCCTCCTTCATTTTTTAAGGTGACACCTTTTATACATGACAGGTGGCCCAGCTGCTCCATAGTGCCCCTATTACAATATCTCAGCCCTAAATACTGGCTACTTACTTACTACCCGCTTAGAAAAAGGGCGGCAGTGGGTGTGGGGATCGACCAAAAGAGGGGGGGGGGCAACGAAAATTGAAGCCCCCCCACCACGAATGCAAGAAATATCGCTGACAGCCAACTGGCTGTTGTAATAATTTCAGGTCCAAGAGTCGGTAGCCCAGTGCCTGCCCCCTCTAATCCCGTCGGTCAAGGATCAAGCCCCCGTGCTCTCACAGAAGCTGCTGTTTTTGCTGCTCGAAGCCGACCAATATGGCGAACGCCGGGGCGCCGCTTATGGGCTGGCCGGGCTGGTGAAAGGATTGGGTATCGTGGCGCTGAAACAGCTGGAAATTCTGAGCACTCTGGTCACCAATGTGCAGGATAAGAAAAATGCCAAACATCGGGAAGGTGGGCAACTGGTTTCGGGTGCTGTTAGTGTGTAGATCGTGGGGAGTTTTTGGTCTACTGAGAAAGCGAGAAGCACGATGAGGCTGTAGATCATGTGCAGAGTGTAGATCTTGATTATTACCTGAAATTTATGTAAAACTTGGAAATGTTGTAATTGAAGTGGGTGATCCAAAGCTTTGTTTTTTACCTGCTATATTATGACATTTGTGTCAGTTGCACGTTTTTTGTTTGCCTTGCTTACCATAATATGTTAGGCTCAGGTTTAGCCATTTTTTTGATCACTCACTTTAAGATTCCCGAGAAATTAAAAACAGCGTTTCACAGTTTTTGCGCCGAAAAACGACGTTGTCGGTATATGCCCTTTTTGCTTTGTTAATTTTCTACAATATTCTTCATTTCTTACAACCCAACTTACTTTACAGTCGTCTGTATGATTATTCGACAAAATCTTTAAAAAATCACCAATATTTTTTGAACTACAAATGATTTTGGCTTGTTTCAGGAGCTCTGTTGGCTCTGGAGATGCTAAGCAGTATGCTGGGGCGTCTGTTTGAGCCATACGTCGTGCACATCATGCAGCCACTGCTGTACAGCTTTGGTGACACTGATCCGCATGTCAGAACGGTAGGGGCTGCAGTCAGTGTTTTTCGGAGAATGGTTTGCACTAGAGGAATGAAGTTTGACACATATATTCGTCCGTATCCTTGTTCCTTTCGTTTTTTTTTCGAAGAAATTCCAAATAAATTAACTAGCCAAAGGTGTATCACCATTTGTATATGTTAGGTGAAGTAAGAAAGCCAGCCAGTCAAAATGCGGTGGTAGTAAACGAATCAGACTGTTTGAAACGTTAAAAGTCTTTTTTTGGAAGGATTCTTTGGTAATTTTATGAAACTGTTTTTTTTCTTTTTAGGCAGCCGAAGATTGTGCCAAAGTTGTGATGGCAAATCTGAGCGCGCCGGGAGTCAAACTAGTTCTGCCCGCCTTGCTGAAAGGACTGGAGCAAGACTCGTGGCGAACTAAAGCTGGTGGGTGATACTAAGAGTACACTATAGTGTCTCCGTAGATGGCTAGCAAGAGTACATTAGAGTGTCTCATTGGAAAAATAGCTATAGTCAGTGCCTTTGAAGATGAGCATATAGTTGTGCCTTCGTAAAATGACTAATAGGATTACATGGCAGAGCGACGGTACATAATAGTGTCTCATTTTCAAACAAGAGCTACATAAAGTAGAAGAGAAGTAAGATTGCTTTATATAATGTTAATTAATGTAGTGCTTCATTCGAAATTGTCAACTAGTGTAAATAATTAACCGAACAGACTATTATTGTTAATGAATGAATTAATGCTCACTTTAATGTAATGAAATGAAATAAAATCATTGATAGGAAATGTTTGACGTCAATCGACTTAAATCAAACATTGAATCCTTTTCATCTCCTTGTTCCCAGTTTTAATCCCCTTAATCCCCCTTTTCAGGCTCCGTGGAGTTGCTTGGCACGATGGCTTACTGTGCTCCTCGTCAGCTGTCCACTTTCCTGCCCACACTAGTGCCACAACTGATTGATGTTCTGAGCGACACTCATGCCAAAGTGCAGAAGGCAGGGGAACAAGCCCTGAGACAGATCGGACAGGTCATTCGAAATCCGGAAGTCCAAGGTTGGTTTTCCGAATGTCCGAATATTGGGGGTTTGATTTTGTGAGTAGAACGACAGAAATATTTGAAAGTGCCAGTAGAGGTTGCATGAGATTCCAAAGGAGGAGTGATTTAGGCTATAATTACGCTCCGGTTGCCAAGAGTAGGGAAATTATTGGGAGATAAATTAATGTCATTGGTAGATTATGTTCTATTAACTCATTAACAGTTGAAGGCATTAAATAAGTCCTAACGTAACTCAGAGCTTGAGAGCTACACTCCCGTTGAATTAGTTTAGTGAAATCTCAGCTGAACATCAGGGGCTGAACATTACAATATTACCTATGAGTAAAGTTAGGCATGCCGTACCCATTGTTAAGGTAAGGATCAAATTTAATTTTACTGCTAACAATAATATCCTGCGAACTTTTAACCTCAACGGCCATTGTTAGCCTTCTTTTGAACTTTCACTTCTTTACTTTAACCATAGAATTTATCTGTACCCTGACCTTTACCTGTGGGTAAGGGAAGTCTAACTCTACCCATGGGACGGCCGCTGAATTGTATGAAATAGAGAAAGTTACTGTGTGGTAGTGGCACTAACGTTTGACTAAAAAATGCTGGGCCCTGAGACAAAAAACACGCTATT
The DNA here is from genome assembly GCA_030248245.1 of Trissonchulus sp. WLG1_4. Lineage (NCBI taxonomy): Eukaryota > Metazoa > Nematoda > Enoplea > Enoplida > Ironidae > Trissonchulus > Trissonchulus sp. WLG1_4. The sequence goes on from JASANF010015932.1 coordinate 15,969, forward strand.
CCAGTACGAAAAGAACGAATTTGCAAGCGTCAAGAGTAGGGCGAGTAGTCACAAAAATCACGCCACCTGTTTTGTCTCAGGGTTCAGCAATTTTTGGTCAGACTATAGTCCATTGTATTTTTTCAGCCCTCGTGCCAGAGCTGCTTAGTGCCTTGGCAGATCCGGCCCACAAGACCACCCCCTGTATGCAGGCTCTGCTTAGCACCAGTTTTCTGCACTACATCGACGCTCCCTCTCTGGCCCTGATTATGCCAGTGATCCAACGAGCGTTCCAGGATCGTAGCTCGGAAAGCCGAAAAATGGCAGCCCAGATTTTGGGCAATATATATCAGTTGACAGATCAGAAGGTGATTTTTTGAGGAAATCTGATTTGATAATGTCATAATGGCAAACTCTGATAATAATATCACGTTTTGTCAGTGTCCTGTGTCTGTGTGTATGTTTAGCTGACAAGATTACTGCAAAAAATGATGGCCTGTGGTAAGAAGGGTCAGGATGCAAAATTTAGGGTAATTCGGTAGCTGGGTTGGGGCAGGGTCGCAAAATTGAGCCATAGCGTCCCCCTAAATTTTGGACCATATTGTTACTGTAACATATAGATTTTTCGTGTATATTATTTACAGTTTTGTATTCATTATAGGATGTAGAACCGTATTTGGCCAGTATTGTACCGGGGCTGCAAAAGGGGCTTCTGGATCCTGCTCCGGAGGTATAGAATTGTGTTTTTTTATATCACATAACTATATATTCAGAAACTGTTGCAATGTGTGAAGATAAGGCTTGTGGCATTTTGTAGAAGTGTATAATATGCAGCTGTAGCTTTGAGGAGTACTGTTTATGTGAATGTTAGGGTGTGTCGTAAACGCCGTGCTGAATGAAGGTTGTGACTGTCTGCCAAAGTGCTGTATTTTATTTCTTTTTAATCTTTTTTGATTGGCTCGTTAGTATGTGTCTATTACCGACCACGTTTATCGCAGTGATTGTTTCGTCATCTTAACACACCACAAGATTAGTCTTACGGAGGACTGCTCCAAATCTAGTTAGCTGAATAATAGCTGAAATGGGTTCTCAACAGGTTTAATTTTTTAGATCGGTGTAAGTGTGCTGCAGCAATGAAGATTAGTGCAGTTTGCGCTCTAATTTTAGTTGAGTTTTGTAGTTTACATTGATGTATAGTTGAAAACTGAGGCTTAACTGTGATTTCACTAATTCTAGTTAATCAGGCATAATTTAATTAGGTTAATCTTATTTAACGCAGGCTACCGTTAATCTGATTAATATTACCAACGTGATGTGTTCAGGTGCGAGCCGTCTCAGCCCGAGCTCTGGGCGCCCTGGTGCGTGGTCTGGGCGAGCAAGGCTGGAATGATCTGCGCCCGTGGCTGGAGCAACACATGCAGTCGCAGAACGCTGTGGATCGATCTGGGGCCGCGCAAGGTGGGCTAGCATACGCAGCTTATTCAGACAGAGCTTATTTAGACGGAGCTTGTTCAGACGGAGCTTATTCAGACGTGTGGACGTAGCTTATTCAGACCTAGCTTATTCAGACGGAGCTTTTTCAGACGGAGCTTATTAGACCTAGCTTATTCAGACGGAGCTTATTCAGACCTAGCTTATTCAGACCGAGCTATTCAGACGGAGCTTATTCGGACAGCTTATTCAGACGGAGCTTATTCAGACGAAGCTTAGTGAGACCTAGCTTACTCATGTGTAGCGTATTCAGACCAATATATCGATTTTATTTAGATAAAAATTGTTCAGTTGATAAACCAAAAAATTTCTATGAACTTTTTGAACTGAAGCCGAAGCCTTTCGAAGCCTTTCCTTGTATATTTGTTTTATCTTTCTATCCATTTCTTGTTTCAGGTCTGAGCGAGGTAGTGGCTGCCATGGGCGACAGCAAGTTGCAGGAAATTATGCCCAGCGTGATTTCGCAGGCCGAAAATGAAAAGAATCCTCCCAACGTCCGTGACGGTTACGTGATGCTCTACATGTATCTGCCGGGCGTATTTAAGGAGAAATTTTTGCCATATGTCAGCAAAATATTGCCGTCTTTGTTGAAAGTAAGTTTCGTTGCTGTTTCTACTTGAAACGGCCGTTTGAAATTAGTGCGAGTAATTAATTTCTATGATGACATATCAAAAGCTATTCTTTGTTCTGTGTGGTTACTGGTTACGCATTTTTGTGTTGAATTATACAATAATTTGCATTTCGATTACACAATGTGTGGTAAAAACCTGTGTATATTTACCAACATTTTCTCAAGAAATCTCCCTGTCAGAATGTGGAGTCGTATTCACAGAAAGTCCACTCAGCAGCGTATACTTAACTTACTCAACTTTTGTCATTTTTAAAACAGTCCATTCCGCGTATGCTTAATTTCGGAAAAAAATCCGCTACTTACAGGCTTTGGCTGATGAGAATGAGTTCGTTCGTGATACAGCTCTGAAGGGCGGTCGGTCGATTATCAACCAGTATCTGGAAACGGCCATCCCACTGATGCTGCCGCAACTGGAGTCCGGACTGATTCATGAAAATTGGCGAATTAGACACTCCAGCGTTCAGCTGTTGAGCGACTTGCTGTTCCAGATTACGGGTAAATCAGCCTGGCTGAGTACCTTCGAGGAATGAAATAATTTATCTAGCTAATCGAATCGAATAAACTATTTAATTAATAAATTAATAAGAGTTAATACAGTTCTTACAACCGAATGTCACAGACCGAGTTTCAGAATGGACATTTTGTTAAAATTGATTAGTGTATTGAATCAGACTTAGAGTAAGCTGAAATATTGTGAATTCACGCCATTTACGATTTAAGCTAATTTCAGAACTTTACATTGATGTTTGTAGTAAACTAGAAAACGGTTTTTTGAATTTGGTTGTTTGATTGACGGTTGAATCATTGCGGCTTTAGGCGTTACTGGAAAGATGAGTACAGAAGGTGGAGAAGACGACAGTTTTGGTACTGAGACCTCGGCGAAGGTAACTTGAAATCTGGAACAATGATTGATTTGATTAACCAGAAGTTTATCACATTTGACTTCAGTTTCTGATTATTAAAGTAAGCTAGAAGTTTCTGATTATTAAAAAAACAAGATTGTCTCAAGTGTCTAGCGTAAATGTAGGAAATATTTGGCAAGCAGCTTCTGGGTTTGTGAGTCCATTCCGCGTATACTTAATTTCAGGCCATAATCAAAGCCCTGGGCACAGAGCGGCGCAACAAAGTGCTAGCCGGCCTCTACCTGGCTCGTAACGATATTGCCCGGCAAGTGAACCTGTCGGCGTCCCACGTCTGGAAAGTTATCGTGGCCAATACGCCACGCACCGTTCGTGAAATACTGCCCGTGCTATTTCAGCTGGTGCTCAGCTGTTTGGCTAGCTCCTCGTCTGAGCGACAACAAGTAGGCTCACTGATATTATATTAGTGATGAATATGAATATTAAGTAATATTATAATAAAAATTATGTTTTGGAATCTGCTGCAATGGACCAACTCACTTGTCAGAAATAGCATGATCACACATGTACTGCTTAGAAAGCGGAGGGGGGGGCGACCGGGTAATGGGGTGGGGCAATTTTTAAAAGTGTCGATACTTCGGGAGTTAAGGCCAATCTTTCTGATGCGAAAAGAGCGGACCGGACCCTATAGAAAGCATATTGACCACGCGGGGGGAGGGGGCTCAAAATTTTGTCTATTTGGTGGGATGAAAATTAATCTGCTTTTTTGAGGGTCCGGAAGCTGATTTTTTCGGGGGAAGGGGCGGTCAGCCACAAGAGCACCCCCCACGCCCATGATGTGAGTACTTTTCATTTCAGGTGGCGGCCCGTTGTCTGGGCGAGCTGGTAAAGAAACTGGGCGACCGTATTCTGGTGGAAATGATCCCGGTTCTGGACGAGGGACTTCGCTCGGAGGATCCTGACCAGCGGCAGGGCGTCTGCGTGGCTCTGTCCGAAATCATGAACAATACCAGCAAGGAAATGGTATGAAAGGAAATAGTGTTAAAAATTGAAAAAATCTCTCATTTTGTCACTTCTGTGCGTACTTGTCGTTTATTTATTAACCATGAATCGAAGTTATGAAGTAGGGCATAAAATTTGAGCCATTTTTGTTCAAGTTAGAACTAGGACAAAAAGTTGAACCATTTTCATTTTTAAGTTAAAGTTAAAAGTTAAAGTTAATGTAAGGCTCTGGCAGTACTTTAAGTTTAAGTTAGAGTAAGCCGAAAATCAATGACTTTTATAATATAGCTTTTCTAAGTAACTCTAAAGTTAAAGTAAGCGTGTTTTAGTTTAAGTTTAAGTTAGAGTTTGACCTCTATTTTTTTAGTTCAAGTTAAAGTTAGACTGGGACCGCTAAATTTTTTAGTTTCAGTAACAGTTAAAGTTTAACTTTTCTGTCCTATTATAAAGCATGAACTAGGCCACAGGAAAACGTGTGCTGATTGGTTGTTTGTGTCCTCAGGTTCAAATGTACGCTGAGCAATTGATCCCGACCGTCCGCACGGCTCTCAGTGACTCTCTGCCCGACGTTCGGCACGCTGCCGCCCGGACCTTTGACATTCTCTTCAGCAATATCGGGGTGGTGGCTTTGGATAATATTCTGACGCCGTTGCTCGATCAGCTGGTGTGTTGCTGGATTTTTAGTTTTTTTGTGTAAAATGGACTACAGCGGTTGCTTAATTTACACAAGAAAAATAAATGTATACGCTGATGTACACTGTCTCATACTCTTCTTAATTATGCCGAGGAGTGGGTTAGACTGCGTATTTTAAGTTCATAAATGGCAATAATTGCCGCCGACGATCTTTTTCTGTTTATGATCCTGAGTTTTCTTTTGGAACAAACGCTTGGCAGCAAAAAATTTCATTTTTTACCAAATGTTTTTTCATTTTACCAATCATTTTTACGCATTATTTTTTATGTTTAAAAAAGCAGCAATGCAGTCAGCAGTAGTTTTGAATGTAACGACGCAACCTTAATCTGCTACAATTTGTGTATTGATATTGTATTTTTTAAATTATGTAATTACATTAATTTGTGCAGTACTGTATTATTTTAAGATATAATAATTTCTGCTTTTTAGTCTGATCCCAAGAAAGGAGAGTATATTTTGGACGGACTGCAGAAAGTTATTGCCATGAAAGGACGGCATATTCTGCCCCATTTGGTGCCAAAGGTATTGATAACTAGGCTTTATAAGTTTTTATTTTTAATCGGTTGAGTTCGAAGACACCATGTTGCCTTTGCCCTTTTTTAGACATCAGGCAGGAATAATACAATTAAGTTGGAATTCACAGCCTAACACGAACACTAAGGTTTTGTTTTAAAGTTAGTGAACTACGTACGTGTTTTTTGAAGCACTGTAAATGTTCAGTGTTTCTATACTAATTTAAGTGTTTTAGTAACTTTCAAGGAAGCTTTTAGTGTTATTGTTAACAGTGTGTGAATTAAAGTTTTAGTCGTTAACCTTATAATTAAGTTAAATTTATCGTCTATCACTCAACTAATGCTACTATTGTTGTGTATGTATCTAATACAGAACGAGCTTTCATAGGTGTAATAAATTTTGTTAATAATGTCGAGCTAAAGAACGTTAATTGACTAACTAAATTTCACTCGACATTTTTGTTCAATTTATTCAGACATGAATAAGCTCTGTTTCAGTGATCACGTAATTTCGGACTTTTAACTTGTGATTTTTTATTTATTTTATTTTATGTATTTATTATTTTATTTATTTATTCATTTTTTATGTTATTTTTTAATTTTCAGCTGACCACTGGTCAAACCAACTGCCGTGCGTTGGCTCGCCTGTCTGCCGTGGCCGGGGAAGCCTTGACCAAACATTTGGATAAAATTCTGCCTGCCCTACTCCTCAGCCTTTCAACCGATATGAATGAGAATGTTAGTTTTTTCAAACTTTTTGTAGGTTTTCCAAGTCTTTTTAGCATTTTTTGTGCAATTTTTTTACAGTTTATAATATCGAGTTTGCGCTTTTTTGTCAAGTTTTTTTTTGTCTGGCATCGTATGGGGCAAAATTTTTTGTTTTTTTACTGTAGGTCAGTGTTAACCTAGGCTTCAACAGCTAAACGTGACGTAATTAAACGTGCTGCACTACAAGATATAGTCTGCGTAGGCTATAAATTACCACCTTCCCGACTTCAATCCGCTGCTGGTGTTTTTAATCCAAGATCAATCTAATAGCTTAATCCAGTTGTTCAGATTAGTTTAATCCTGTTTTATTAATCCAACTTCAATCTAATCCGCTTATTCCGGTCTTTCAGACTTGCTTAATCCAATTTTATTTTAATCCGCTTAATCCAGTCTTTCAGACTTGCTTAATCCAATTGTATTTTAATCCGCTTAGTCCAGTTTTTCATTATATAAATCCGCTTAATCCAGTATTTCAGACTTGCTTAATCCAATATCATTTTAATCCGCTTATTCCGATTTCAGAAGTATATTAATGTGGTTTCAGGACTTCAACGACTGTGCTGCCGTGCTGCTGTCCATCTCAGATCACCACGGTTTGAGCACGATGTTCGATTTGCTGCTGCTGAAAGCCAAAGGACCGGTCAAACCGCATTTAGAGGATCCCAAACCGGCAGCTGCTCTGCTAGCTCGCTATATGCAGGAGACTAAAGTGAGTATAGTTTGTGAAAAATATTATGCCGAACACTGAGATAAAACAAAATTTAATTGTGATTATTTCATTGCGAAAAGAACAGTAATTTTGGTCATCAAGAGCATATAGCGTATTTACATAATAACATGACGGTTACCTTAACATGACGGTCACAATGTTTTTTTGCTAAAATACCCTATAAACAGAGTTTTTGCAATAAATGTTTTTGCAGCTTCAAACTACAGACATGCACTGAAACTATTTTAGTAAAATTTTGACGTGATGCTCTGGAATTGGGGATGCCTAGAATTGAGAAATATGCGAGCTTTGTCAAAACTTGTCAAAAAATGTCAAAAAAACCTGTGTTTTTAGGCAGATTTGGATCATTTCCTTCCGGAGGTGATCAGCGGTCTGATGCGGCTTTATCAGCTGGACGACCCCGAAGTGGTAAACCAGAGTGCGGCTGCCTTGCTGGCGCTGGTCAAGGTATGGTGGCCAAATAATTGGGACTTTACTGTCCTTTATAATCGTTCTTGTCCTTGTCCCTGTGGCTTTGTCCTTCTAGCGATTCTAAAGCCCGGTTCATACTTGTCCTTGGCTTTTGTCCCTGTGGCTTTGTCCTTCTAGCGATTCTAAAGCCCGGTTCATACTTGTCCTTGGCTTAAGGACACAGGGACACGGACAAGGACAAACTGTTGTGAAAAATTGACAAATGCGTTTGAGCTAATTATTTATATACGGTCTAGAAGTGACCTCAACTATCGTCAAGCAAAACTGGCATTTTTGGCTATGCAGTTTTTTTTACGCGGCGGCCTCAGCCGCCGCGTATATACTATAGTGCAAAAGGCTCCTATAAATAACACGTAGATCAGGCGATTGCTGTGTTATTCGACTGCTAGGTTCCTAAAATACACACTGTGTGTGGGTGTGTGTGTGTACGTATCTACCTACGTCGATTAAAAGGGCTGCAATTAAACCTGTTGCAACAATGTTTCTAAGATTGTTTATGAACACGTCGGAACCATGAAAATTGAGGTTTTAACCTGATGCCAATTTGGTAACTGTCAGACTAAGCCAAAGAGCCTTAGCAGTGCTGCACATTTGCACAGTTATGGATGTCCTTGCGGCTTTCGAGTTATTTTGGACTCTAAAAAGTGGCCGAATGTGTGGGTGACGGTCATTTTGACCATGACTCTAGCTCTTAGTTTAAAAGTAAAACTGACGCCATAAAAGTTTTTTGATAGAAAAGTTTTCAACCATAATGCTGACATTGTTGGCTAAGAAGTGAGATAACCACCAGTCGACACGTTGCGTTAATAGTTTGAAATGTTGGCTCTGAAAATTTTTGGTGCCGCGTTTTATATTCGAAGAATATCCTCAGCATTTCAAGCACGTCGCGACGAGCACGTCTAAAATTAATTTAACTTTACTCGCAAAACGTGCTTGTTCTGAAATAGCTTGGGACAAAACGATAGGGACAAAGACACGGACAAGTTTGAACCGGGCTTAACTGGACAGCCAAGTGATGATGTTTTGCTTGAACAATTTACTGCAGTCTAGTCTTAAGCAATTGTAAAAAAAACTGGACAACCGTGTCCATACGTGGGCTGGTAGCGGCTTCTGGGGGGGGGGGATCGGAGCAGTAAATTTTTCACTTATAATCTCTTCGTTAGCCACCAGTTTTGCTTTGTGAGACACCAATTTTTTTGCCGTCCTGAGCTACCCTTAAAACAGTCTAGAAGGAGGGGTGACAGGGGCGTAGGCAGGATTTTGAAAAAGGGGGGTCGCACCTTGTCCACTTTTTTTGCTTTTTTTTACACTCACTGTTGCGTGGTCTGACAGTCAGCCGCCGCAATCCATTTTTTTACATAAAAAAACGTAGTTTTGGTTATTAAATAAACTCAATGTTGCGGGGCTCTGGGGGCAGCCGCCCCCAGAAAAAATGGGAATTTTTCAGTTTTTAGGCCAAATTTGGTCAACTGGAGACGTATCAGAAATTTTTTCAGACAGGGAAATTAAAACAAAAGATGGGAACGTCACATCAGACAATGTATTACGCAATAGTAAATGCAGCATTGAGCATAATATGTACTCTTGTAGACACCTATAGGCTTTGTGAAAGATAATAAAAAGGAATAGTAAGCCACAGGGTTGCAGGGGCCTGGGGGCGGCAGCCCCCAGGAAGAAAATTTTGAAAATTTTCTGATTTTTAGGGCAAATTTGGTCAATTGGAGAAGTATCTGAATTTTTTTTCGGCCGGGCGATAAAAATCAAATGGGGGATAAAAATCAAAGGGGATTGTTGACAATTTCTTCCTGTTCGACCAAAAGGGGAAGGTCGCGACCCCCGCGACCCCCCCCCCCTGGTTACGCCCTTGAGGGGTGATGTACCTGTCTGGGGGGAGTGATGTTTTGGAAGAATGTAGCTCAAACGATTCCACCAATTCTTTACAGGTGATGACCGATAGTGGTCGTGTTGAACTTCAAAATTAACAAAAATGTGATATTATAATGAATCATAGACTTTGATTAAAAAATAATTTTATAATTTTGTATATTTTTCGCGCCCGTACGTATTGCAGAAGGCTGACCCAGTGAGCTTGCCGAATTACGCGATGCAGTTTCGACGAGCCCTGAAGGAAATTTTGCCAGCCACCGAGGGTAATATCTTACCTGGATTCAAAGTTACCCAAGTAAATTTTTCTATGAGCTATTTCTTTTTAGTATTGTGATTAATTCATATGTTTGATTTTATATTAAGCTACAGTAAGTTTTTGTAATATTGTTAGTTTGCCTGACTGGTTAGTAATCATTGGCCATCTTAGGGTCGATTCATACTTACAGCCGTATGTCCGCTCAGACGGCAAAATTACGAATTAATTACGCCACTAGCTGATTTGTATGCTTCACTGATTGCCGGCAAGTGATGAATCGACCCTAACCAGATCTATAACATGTGGGTATGTATCCAGGGCTATAAATTTCATCCAATTCTGCTGCGTTTGCTCTCTTACCAGCAAGGTTTTACACGTGCGAGTGTGCGTGTGCGTTTTCAAAAACAGTCGAATTTCAAGTCAGGTTTGGATCTAAGCGTTGGCTTAGTCCAAGAGTTAGTATCAAGCTTAGTTTAGGCGTAGGCTCAATTTTCAAATTTTGGATTCCGTTTATATACATGCTGTACATAAGTTGTACATATTAATACATATGTACCAAGAGTACATAATGTGTACATATTAATACTATTACTCCTTTACTGTACTCTTGCTGTAACAGGCTACGTTAATTGTATTGCAGGGCGTGCAACCCGTCCTGAACGTGTTCCGCGAGGGCCTGCTGAACGGCCCGGCCGACGGCAAGGAAATGTGCGCCGAGGGTTTGTGCGAGGTGGTTGGCTTCTCCGACCCGGGCGCCCTGCGGACTCATGTGGTCAGCCTCACCGGCCCCCTCATCAGAGTGCTGGGCGATCGCTATCCGCCCAATACCAAAATTGCCATCCTCAAGTGTCTCAGTGCTTTGTTGGATAAGGTGCGACTATCGGCGATGAATAATTGGGTTGAAGATTGAGAGGGACAATGGGGGATTAAGAGGGTTAAGTTAATTTTAACCCTGAGGATTTATTTAGTCTTATGGCCTATTCCTAAAATGGATTAAATGGATTAGATTAAACCTTGTTTTATCCATAACTCATGACACTGGCTATGATTTTATATAAAGGTACAGGCAGGTACAGGCACAGCTTGTACAAAAAATTCCGTAAGCCTATCGCAATGTTGAGAGTATTCATTAGGCAGACAAGTTTTAATCTAATCCGTTTAATCCATTTTGGGATTGGCCCCTGGATTCAACTCCACTGCGTTAAAGTGGTATAAGGATTTGTTTTGGCCTTTGGGCTAAGTATTTTTATGAATTATTTTAGCTTTTGAATTTATTTTTGGGAGTGGGGGCTTAGGCTGCAGTTAGGGATTGGGTATTTATTTATCCATTATTTTAGATATTACGATAATACTATTTGGATTTGATTAATAAGATTTCTAATAAGAGGATAATGTTAATCACCTTAATTTTTCCCCTGTGAAATTTCTATACTATTTCTATACTCTTGCTATCACTCTATCTCATTCCAGTCTCCATAGAGTCAAACCCACCCACCCCCCCCCCCACAAACACACCCAAAACAAAACCCCCCCCCCAAAAATATCAAACAAAAAAAAAAAATTAGTTTTCACTCATTCTGTGCTCTTGATAGCTTCAGTTTGATTTTCAGGTTGCCATCTTCATGAAACCCTTCTTACCCCAACTCCAGAGCACCTTTCTGAAGGCCCTGGCTGATGGGGGTTCTCGGGGGGTGCGACTGTGCTCGGCAAAATCTCTTGCCCGATTGGCTGCCATTCACATGAAACCTGACCAATTGCTCAATGAGCTTTGTAATCAGGTCAAAGCCGCACCCGATCCAGGAGTTCGGTATGGTTACTATGAGCTCAGCCAAGTTGTCTATTGGCATAATAGTAATTTCTTGTTTATAGGCGTTTTTAAGCGCAACGAAACCATTTTCTTTGCTTCGTAATACTTACTGTTATTATAGTGAGATGATTTATTTGGCCGTATTTGGTCAGTTGGAGACGTGTCGGAAATTTTTTCGGACCACAATCACCAAGGGGGAACCTTTTATTATATAGGAAAGTTTGCAAGTTGAATTGGAATTGGGTTTTTTTGGGGCGGGGGTATTGGGGTTGACGTTAGTCCCATTGGTGGAACGTGCTAAAACGAGAGAGGCAAAGCCCCTGAAATGAAGTTATGTCCAGATTACAGAAGGTACCCCCGCCCCTGAAATTAATACATGTTTTGTTTTGACGAGGTCACCCTTCGTTTAAAATCACGCTTGAACAGGGTTATTTCCACCGGAACATCAGTCGTGACAGGATATAGTGTATTCTTCGTCATGATGTACTCTTGGGCCTTGGTTGTATAAGTGTCATACTCATTATGTACTCTTGGTTGTATATGATAAAGTGTCATACTCCTCCTTATTATGTACTTTTGGTTTTATAGGAACAAGTTTCGTACTCTTCGTCATTATGTACTCTTGGTTGTATAGGAACAAGTGTCATAGTCTTCGTCATTATGTGCTCTTGGTTGTACAGAATTGTACTCTTGGTTGTACAGTATTAAGTGTCATACTCTTCCTTATCATGTAGTTATGTACTCTTGGTTGTACAGGAGCAAGTGTCATACTCTTCCTATTTTATATGTACTCTTGGTTGTACAGTAGCAAGTGTCATACTCTTCCCTCATTATGTACTCTTGGCGGTTGCAGGGAGTCCTTCCTGCTGTGTCTGCGCGGCGTGCTGATGCGTCTGGGCGCCCGCAGCAGTGCGGAGTCTCGCTCGCTGGTCCAGGCCACGGCCGACGCCCATCTGGCCAGCAAGGACGAGTCCAGTCGAGCCGCCGCCGGCACCGTCCTGGGCGCCCTGGTCATTGTGCCGCAGTTGGACCAAGCAGAACGAGAGGAGGCACTGGAGTGTCTGCTGAGGGACTATGGTGAGGATTAACGGGATTAGATTAAGAGGGATTATGGTGGGGACTGGGGATTTGAGAGATTAGATCAAAAATTTGTTGGCGTAGGAACTATGTGATGCTCAAGTAGATTATTGGGATTAAACGGGTTAGATTAAAATCTTGTTTTGGATTAAAGATATTAGATTATTTAAATTGGTGGCTTGTGGCTTAAATGGATTAAGCGGTTTAGATATTAGGTTTTTGCTAAACTTATCTTAATGTTCAATGTTGAGTCAGACATACGAACTTTGTGTGCACAAGTGGGGGTACCGCTGAAGCTATAGGACCAAACTATTGGTTTGCGTTAGTCGCCGAAGCCTTGTAAGTAGAATCTCATTGAGACAATAATGCTTGTTGCTGTTATTGTCCGAATCACACAAGTTTTCTGATTATTAACGACCGGATTCAAAAATGTAAATAATCCGAAAAAGCTTGACAGTTGACCTTTTGACCTTTGTCATTTTGACCTTTAACCTTTTGACCTTGACCCTGTTTCAGGCGACGGCGAAGGCGGTTGGGAGGGCACGCACGGCCGGCTAACGGGATTGCAGGTTGCTCTGAGCGATGGACCGCAGCTGGTTCTGGCTCAGTTGGGTGTGGCTGAACGCATTGAACGGCGGCTGGTGGCTTGCATTGCGTCCGATAAGGTATGGATGGGCCTGTGGGTTTTTGTTAATTGGGATGTAGGAACTACAGTAGGCTTAGGAATGGAGCAAGGTGTGCACGTTTTTTATCTCTAATGATGCTGGGATGTGCGTAAAAAAATACCAATGAACTGATCCAGGGAAAAATCGCCCTTCTTTCTGGAATCTGGAATCAAATTTATTATTTTATCATTATTTCGGGTTTTTTCTCTGGTGAGAACCTGGCCTTAGCCCACACAGTCAGAGGCGGATCTTATATAGAATTTCAGGTTTGAGGAGGGGCGATGACGTTTTGAATTTTTCTGGTAACATTTCTCCAGGAGTCAAAATGTTTTTTGACGAGTTATAAAAGAACCCACCAAAGGTAGCAATCAAACCCATGTGTACAGTTATTTCTCATTTGAAAACAAATCCGTAAGAGGTGTGTTCTCATCAGCCCCACCCCCTATATCCTCCACACAGATTATGCTTTTTCAGGTTCCCGTGGCCACGACGGCCATTCGCTGCGCTGCCCTGCTGCTCCTGCACTCGCCCCAGCTGTCGGCCAGTCTGCTGCAGACGGTGGCTCGCTCCCTGAACCACTCGTCCACTGATGTCAAGTGTCAGACGGCCGTCGCCTTGCATCACCTGGTGGGCCGGGTGGACGGAGCTAATTTGAAAGTATGACACTTTGTTTGGTAATTTGGCTGGCTGAACGGACATACCTACGGCTGTAAGGCTCGATTCATACTTACTTACATCCGTATGTCCGTTCAGCCGGCTAAATTACGAACTAATGACGTGACTAATAGTGTATAGGATCGGCATGTGGTGTGATTGTTGCGTACTTATTTCATAATTTTGCCGGCTGAACAGACATACGGCTGTAAGTATGAATGGACTCTAGTGGACCTGATTGTACAAATCTCATGGATTTTAACCAATTTTAAGCCCATTACACAATATATATTGCACATATGCTATATTATGCATATTGCATATTATTATATGCACTTGCATATATTTTTCAGTATATCACAGCAAGTTTGGTGAATGGCACAAAGGAGAAGAATTCAGCCGTCAAAAGTTCCAGCGAAGAAGCTCTAGTTTCGCTTCTGCGATTGCGAACGGATCCTAATTTTTATAATGTAAGAAAAAAGTTTATAGGTTTCTCAGTTTTTTTAGTTTTTGTAAAAGCCTGATGCCCAAATTTTCAATTTAATGATTTAACTACTAGTCATTTTAGACTTAAAACACCCGTACAAAAACTTTAATGTATGTTGTGGTAAGAAGCTGTATAAAAGAACTTAATTTTCGGATTACTTGAAGTTAGTCCCTTCTTAAACCTTTACTTTAAATTATCATCGTTATTCAAAAAAATTTATAAAATTCATTAATTTGTGACATACTTTAACTTAAACTTAAATAAACACTTCAATCTTTTTTGTTTCACTCAACTTTAACTGAAATGAAAATGGTTCAACTTTTTTACACTTCATAATACGGGGACTATTATGTCAGTGGCCAACTATAAAACCCCCATCCTAAGCCATTCCACTTCATTTTGTCTGTTTTAGGAGCACCTGAGCGGTCTGGACTCTGGCATGCGCGAAGCCCTGCAGGAGGTCTATGCCCGTTCTCTGGCCAAACTGGCCAAGCAGCCCGATACCAGCCCCCCGACCCCCCTTGATGACACTTTTCAAGTCTAAAGCCCCGGTTACTGGGAATCAGATGAAAATTTTTTGATTTTTGAACATTTTTTTGTAAATGAATTTTTGGATAAAACTATATTTTCTGTAAATTTAGCGGGCTTCGTGTTAGATTTTCAAATGATGTCTGATTCAGACGAAACTTGGGTGATTCAGATATTTTGATATTTTAATTATACTCTGGTGTAAAATGACGGAAAAATTTGGTCATTGTTTTTTAATATAAGCTTTAAAAACTGGCTTGTAGACGTTTTACAGCCGTTTTTTTAGTAATAATCCTTTATTGAAATTTATTGACGATTCAATTTGACTAACGATCACACTTCACCATCTGATTTCCGTAGCTGGGGAATGACACCTAGAATAAATAATTAAATTTTGTTTTGTTTTTGTGAGTTTATTTATAATCTGTTTATTCATAATATTACGCATGTGGTATACTGTTTTCGATTAATAAGCAACAGCAAGTTTTAAACTTTTATTTTATTTATTCTACAATCAACCGCTTTATTTTTAAATAAAGGTATAAAAAATACAATATTATTTTGTAAGTCAAGTCACGCCTTTTTTGCATCCATTCGAAAAAATAATGGTCATCAAATTTTTTTCCAAAGTTTTTTCTCGGTTTCCTCGATTGAAAAAGGTGGTATTCAGTAAAATATGTTGAAACTTTGCTCGTGTGAATTTTGTTTCAGTAACTGACTCAATATTTTTAAGGTCTATTATTTGTTGAAATTGTGAGGTCGATTTTACTCGTCGACAGTGGTACGTTCGCTGGCTAAAAAATTTCAAAACATAATATCATGCCTTGAAGTATTATTCACAGTTTCATTTTGTTTCTACACAATTTTGCAGACCCATTTGATATTCAGTTGAATCTTGGAATTGAGTGACCTTTTGACCTTATTACGCCATTTTTGTTCGATGTTGATAGCTTGGGTTTGATTAGAACGTTTACGTTATTAATTTTTATTGTTATCTACTTGATACTATTGGGTTAAATAAAGAATTATGGATGTAAACGGTGTGATTTTGTTGCCCTTGATTACTTTGAGTCTGGGTTTCGTGTCCTATTGACGTATGAGTAGATTATTTGGCAATAATTGCAAGTAGCATTTTGTGTACTTTGTCAAGGTTTAGTTGGGTTACAAAAAATGCTAAAACTATTCTGAAACGATTTTGTGGGGATCTTCAAAGGGAAAATTGTGCAGGTTGGCGCCATAACTTATGCCTAGAATACTTAAGCCCTTGTCCTATTTGTGTATTAGCGTAGGGACAAAGACAATTTTCGGTCAGCTGTTGTGAAGCGTTGACGTGTTTCGTCTAATTGTTTGCATTCAAGCTGGACTTGGACCAAACTTTTTCCTGGAAACATGTAGGCCGTTTTAGTTTTCTTGGGGCGTTTTTATAAAAGAATAAGCTGAATTTGAATAACTACATACTTTATCTTTCTTACTGAACATAGGATTATAACTTAAACTCAGAGAATGATGAAAGTAAATGGATCGAGATTAAACGGTTAGTCGGTCAACCTAGGTTTAAACTCGTCAATGTTACGATGACCTATTTATTATTTAAGTTTATGCAGTTAATCCAAGAGTACATACCTAATAGCGTCTCACTCTATATAGAAGAAGAGTGAGACACTCTCCAGCCTGCCTGTGTTCTAGCACAGGCAGATGCGCTGGTCGTTTTCAGGCTACACGTTGACATTTTGTGCAACATGTGGCTGGCCAATCAGAAGCAAGCTCCTATCCTCTGATTGGCCAGATGCCTGTGCACGTGCTCCAATCATAAGCGAGATAGGGATAAAAGGTTAATAACTCATTATTCATTTATAGTCTGCTTGCAAAAACATTAAAAAGGTTTGCAAATACCTTTGGCGATATTTTGGCAAATTGTCAGCCAAATTGATTGAGAAACTATGAAGAAATTCAGAAAAGTTTATATCTCAAAAGTTTCAATCAATTTCGCTGAAAGTTTGCCAAAATATCCCTAGAGGTATATTTGCGAACCTTTTTTAATGTTTTTGCAAGCAGACTATGAATAAATAATGAGTTATTAAGCTTTTATCCCTATCTTAAAGCTTATCAACGCATCAGCGATTATATACTAAAATGTGTTTTGTAGAGAATCTACGCGCTGATTGGCCAGCCACATGTTGCACAGAATGTCAACATGTAGCCTGAAAACGACCAGCGCATCTGCCTGTGCTAGAACACAGGCAGGCTGGAGAGTGTCTCACTCTTCTTCTATAGAGAGTGAGACGCTATTATGTACTCTTGGTTAATCTAATCGAGTTAGTATGAAATGGCCCTTGTAATTGCTCAAGGACAAAATGATAAGAACAAAGATGAACTCTTGAGTTGTCAACAGTCGGGTGAAAGTTCATAGAAAGTTTTGTAGAAAAGTTTTGTTTTGTAGTTGTTCATAGAAATGTAGTGCATAGAACGGGACGCAAGTTTGGGAAACTATCCCCTCTTGATTTTTTAAAATTTTATTTCGACTTTCCACTGCCATAGCTAGGTCTGTTACAACTTACAAGTCATTACGCCTTTGAAATCAGTTTGCGTCACGCAAAGAACCTATTTACGTCATTTTTGTTTGCCTTTAGGTATAGGCGTTAAGCAAAACAGGGAATCATTCTGCTGCGTATATACAATAAAGAGCCAAAGTTTATCTTTGCAAAGTTGTGCATTTTCATACTTAATTTGAGAAATTGGTAAAAAAAACTATGTAAAACTGGTCGTGGTAGTATTTAGTTGTTATTTACTTGTACAGTTTTATCGTCACGTGGTTTAAAAAGTTTGTTGATATAGCAATTTTAATTTGTGTTAAATATAGTCCTTTTTTAGTTTTGTTAAATCTGCTAAAATTTTTGGGTTTTTGACGTTTTGACATTTCGATTTGCCTGTGTGATTTTGACATTTCAATGGGTAATGTTTTGTGTAGTGGAGTTTCCTTGTTATATTATCATAGAAATCAAGTTATATTGCTCAGAGCAACTCATTGTGCGATGCATCCACTGCGCTGCCAAGCCGCCAATGAAGATGCGTGTCATACTCTTCCCATTATGTATTCTGATAACATGTGGATAAACCTGAACCTGAACCTGTAAACCTGAAAACTAACTAACTGTTTTAAATTTTCATATTGAAGTCTGAACAAAAATTGCTGAGCCCTGAGACAAAACAGGTGGCGTGATTTTCATGACTGCCGTAGCCGTACGTATGAATTATGCTACTTATTATAATACATTTTAGGCAATATTGCCATGAAGCGGGTTACAGAGTCGACGTCTCCCGAAGCAGTAGCAAGTGGATCGTCAAGTCAGTTTAAGGGCCTATTCCTTTACCGCCTACCGGATTAAACGGACTGGACTTATTTTAGTCCGAGGTTTTGGAATGACAAATCGGACTAAACGGACTAAACGAGTTTAAATAAGTCAGCGGCTTAATTTTAGTCTGACCCCATTCCAAAACTACCACTGGACTAAACGGACTTAACATGCACGCTTAACATTAGCGTGCATAGTTAAGTCCGTTTAGTCCGACTAAAAAGCAGCGCGCTAGAAGTTAAGTCTGTTTAATCCGGAGGTTTTGGTATGGTATTTTTAAGCTTATTTTTTAAACCATTTAGTCCGATTATAATTAACCCTTTAATCCGGTAAAGGAATAGGCCCTAAGTTTGGTTTAAAACTTATGGATAAGTGCTGGATTATTTGCAATCCAAATTATCACTGTTTACTTTGCTGCAATTAGTTAAAAATTACTGTGTATACTTGTAGGTACTAAAGGAAGCGTCTTGCGGGTTGTAGTTTGAAAGAGTAAAGTTCTATTTTTAATTGCTATTTCGAATCGAGTTGTTTTTTTGCGTACTGTATCGGCGTCTTGTGTAGGCCCGTACCCAAGGGTGAGGTATTTTATTATAATGAAGTTTAGACACCGGTTTTTTTGAGCCCCAAAAAAGTTTCCCATTTGTCGCATGTTTTCAATCTAAAAAACATCCGCAACACTTTTTATTGGGGCTGGCGCCTCTAGATTCCCGAAACTGACTGACCATAGTACTTAGGTACGAGTCAGCCAGGTAGGAGTCAGCCAGGTAGCGACGTTTGAATTCAGTCACTACTAATTTCGATAATAGTCAACATTTAAAGTTTAAAATTTAAAATGTAAGCTTAAATTTTCAGCATGTCACATCCACAGTTTGCCAGTGGAGCTGCTGGAGCGTATCTGGCGCAGTCTCAGCGTGGCGGATCGGTTACGCTGCCAGCGCGTCTGTCAACGCTGGAAACAGCAAGTGTCCTTTGCGGACGTGGTGGCTTTCGAGCACCGAGCCAAATCCGGGCGAGCTCCGAAGCTGCCCGGGATCGTTCTGGCGATAGCTCGCTCTTTAGGGGCCACAGTGCAGGATCTCTGCATCGCCGGGGTTGAGCTCTGGACGGACGATTTGCAGAATTTGCAAAATTGCACTCAGTTGCGCAAATTGCGATTGTACGACTTGCGCGGCAATCAGTGCGATTTTGTGTCGAGTCTGAATCCGGATCTTCGATCTCTGGCCCTCTATTCCTTGGACTATGCCAATTCGAATGAGTTTGCGTCGGATCAGTTTGCGATTAAAATGAATGCAAGCGATTTCAATCATCTAATCCACTTGGAAGAGCTGACCCTAATGGGCCTGAGAAATGCCGAAGAACTGGCCAATCTGCAACTGGATAGTCTACATAGACTGAGTCTAGACTGTCTATGGATTTATATTTGCTGGCTTTTCGGGCTGCCTAATTTGCATACACTGCATATCCAAGCGGCCGGCTTAACCGGATTTGAGTCGATCACAGAATTAATCCACTTGCGATCGCTATGGCTTAACGTACGCTGGAGTCTGCACTATGACGATATATTCCCCACCCTAACCAGCGCTGACTATCTGCAGGACGTTTATATAGAGTGTCAACGAATCGCCGGGTCGGAGGGTCGAATCCTACACATCCCGTCGTCTATTTTTTTGTCCGGAACCACGTATAATATTGAAATGGCTGATGGGGGCGAGAAATGTTCGATTTCCAAGTCGGTTTCGGCACAAAAAGTTACGGAGGACGATTGATTGATTGATTGATTGATTGATTGATTGATTGATCGATTTATTTATTTATTGATTTCTCTTAAACTATTACTCATATACTGACTGCGAACCTATTTGTTGACTAATGGACAGCGTTTTTATGCATATTATGTATGTACATTTGTATAGTTTTGAAAACTAAGTTGTTTATAATCCTGAAAAGTAGTATATAAGTATAATCCTAAATTGTCGTGTGGCTAGGTTTATGTATCTAAATTTGAGCCTAAGAGCAAGCTCAAATTTTTTAAAAGTTATATAATATAGATGAGTCAGATTAGAAAAAATATACACATTTCAGAGTCGCCACGTTTTTAAAGGAGCCTCTCGATGCTCTTTTAATTTCAAGCTTGTAGAATTGTGTTCATGGGTTAGAAATCTTTGGTGACGTTTTTTGGGCCGTAAAGCCCGGTTCATACTCGTCCTTAAGGACAAATGGACAGGGACAAGGACAAACTTCGGTAGAGAAGACATGTGAAGAATTGATAGAAGCGTTCGGCTAATTTTTTGTATACGGTCTGGAAATGACCAGCCATCTGCATGCAAAACGTTGGCTTATTTAGCCAGGTATATAGTTCTCTTGGAATTGCTTAAGGACAAAACCATAGGGACAAGGACAAGGACGAGTATGAACCGGGCTTAAACGTTTTATTTTTTGTCAGCAATTTTCGAAAATTGCTGATTATGGACATCAAATTTGCGCTTGAAACTGAAATTAATTACCCAGGTGTATTTTTAATAGCGTCAGTAAGACGGACGTATAATAACTCATTATTTATTCATAGTCTGCTTGCAAAAACATTAAAAAAGGTTTGCAAATACCTCTAGGGATATTTTGGCAAACTTTCAGCAAAATTGATTGAGAAACTTTGAAGAAATTCAGACAAGTTTATATCTCAAAAGTTTCTCAATCAATTTTGCTGAAAGTTTGCCAAAATATCCCTAGAGGTATTTGCAAACCTTTTTTAATGTTTTTGCAAGCAGACTATGAATAAATTATGAGTTATTAAGCTTTTATCCCTATCTTAATGCTTATCAACGCATCAGCGATTATATACTAAAACTAAAGTGTGTTACGCAGGGAATCTACGCCCTGATTGGTCAGGCACATGTTGCATAGAATGTCAACATGTAGCCTGAAAACGACCAGCGCATCTGCCTGTGCTAGAACACAGGCAGGCTGGAGAGTGTCTCACTCTTCTTCTATATAGAGTGAGAAGCTATTATGTACTCTTGGTGCTATCAGTCTGTGCAAACAAACGAAACAAAAATTTTGATAAATCTGACGAATATATGGAATGTGAATAGGTTTTTAAAACGTCATTTTTCCGACTTTGCGACATCATTGCAAACCGTGTGCTGCACCAACTTTGCTGAAACTTGGCAGAAACATTTGCCTTTAGATAGGTTTTCAAAATAAAGAAAGAACTATTTCTAATATTTTACTGAACAAGCTTTACAGTCGCGCAAATTCAACTGTTTTCGCGACACTACCCCCTTAACTTGATGTGTTACTTTGCTGCTGCTTATGTCATTGCATATCTGTATATAATTTTACTTTTTTATTTTACATTCCATTTTATCTGTCAGTTATATTGCTTATACAATCCTTTTTAAGCTTTTTCGTCCAAGGGAGTTTTTATGTGGATGCA
Source organism: Trissonchulus sp. WLG1_4 (assembly GCA_030248245.1). Taxonomy (NCBI): domain Eukaryota; kingdom Metazoa; phylum Nematoda; class Enoplea; order Enoplida; family Ironidae; genus Trissonchulus; species Trissonchulus sp. WLG1_4. The sequence continues at coordinate 37,254 of JASANF010015932.1, forward strand.
TCGCTTATGCTTGTATTCAAAAGTGGTTTTAGCGGATTAGATTCACGCAGGATTTAGCGGATTAGATTTACTTTGGATTTAGCGGACTAGATTTTGTGCTTTAAAACAAAGCACATGATCAAAGTAGGGCGCCGAAATTTAGCATTCTGCTCTAATCTGCATCTAATTAGTTATTTAATAAATAATCTGAATATTTAATTTAATAAATCCACTGAAGGAGGAGGCAATAGCGCTGCTTCATGGTATTTAGCAATTTTCAAGATTGTTGGGAAGTTTCGTAGAAAAGTTTTGTGGGTAATAAGCTTTGCTGTTTTTTTATTCCGCATGTTTTATTCGATGTACAGTATATTCATATATACAGTTATATGCATACGTTAACATGGATGTCAATTCTGGGGGAGGGGGGTTGTACTGACATTATACCTGCACAAAGTCAGTCGAAAAAATACCTTGTGTGAGCCAAAAAGTTAGCGATTTTTAAAAATGGTTTGCGAAAGTTCCATGTTTTCCCGAAACAAGCACTTGTGTTGACGAGCGCACATATTTCCACATGACGACAGTGAGTATTATTTTACCGTATCGGTAAAATTAGGCGCGGCATGCACCAAAATGTTTTGTAAGTAGTCCTTAATTTCATATACAGATTTGAGATTACAGATGTTACGCAGAGTTTCATCTTTAGTCGAGTCTGAATCTGTAACAAGACTTGAGAAATTTGGCAGTGCCTTACTTAAAATCTGTTCGACATTACGTTTTATGGATGTCTGAGTACATAGGATTTGAGAATTGACCGGTGATTTAGACTGATAACCTATGACATTTGATTTTTTCATCATGCAAATTTGGAAAAAACAAAAACATTGAAGTACACTTTTGAAATCCGAAAAAATGCAAAAATGGCAGAGCTGTTGGGAATCGAACCCACGTCTGTCGAACCCCCCGAATGTCTGTTTCGTAGTCACACACCTTAAGCATTAGGCCACAGCCCCGTTAGATGATTCGATTAAACTTGTAACTACTGGTTTTGTTTTATCGGTGTAAAGTGTTAAACAATGTTACTTGCAGGAATGTCTTGAAAGTTGACAGAGACTTAAAACAATCGATATTGCAGATATATATTGATTAACAATGCCATTATTATGGGGAGACAAGCACACGCAGTACGCACACACAATCACATCACACACACACACACACACACACACACGTACACATGCACACAGCAACGTGCATGAGCCAGCCGGCCATTGCTGCAGGCTTCAGTGGTGCACTGAAACTGAATATGATTTACATGCATTTTCAGTTTCTGTGCATTCAATTGGCCTCTGCGTATGCTACAAATCTCTGATACGAGCTACACTTCTAATCGCTTAACTCCCAAGAGTGCACTCAGAGATATGTTGCACTCACTAAACACACGATAAGCATCGTCAAATTAGACTTAGCGTGCACTCAGAGATTTGACGCAGGAGTAAGAAATCACCCTAAAAAGAACCACAAGAATCGAACATACGCTCACCAAACCATCAAGATTTGTAGCCAGTCATCATAACCACTCGACCACGCTGCTCCAGATTCAGCTTGGTAAATGGCAAGTAATGAGCAATATGTTATACCGTACGTACAGTGTAAAAGGTTGCATTGTATTGTTGTTGTATTCATTGACGTAGGCATGTTTAGGTATACTCACTCACACACTGCTAGCAGAACTTCTCTCTATACTGTCATGTATAAAGAGAAAGTATGGCATGTAAAGATTTTCATCCAAGGTAGCGTAGCCCAGTGGTATACGGCACTGACTGGAAATCATAGTCAGATACATATGTGGGTTCGAATCCTACCGCTACCTATACTTTTTTCTTTTTTACGTGTTAAGGCCATGTGACAAGTCTGTTGTATCATGGCCAGCACTGACACTCAGAGATTCGTATGCAACTCTGCTTGGAAAGCCCTCGTGCATTGCACTCGGTCCTCGGAGCTTTCCATCGCATCGTGCATACAAACCTTTGAGTGCATTTGCAGCCATGCTACAACCCTTACTTAGTATGCACGGCCGCTGAGGCGGCCGCGCAAAAATCAGCGATTTTTGAAAATGTTGACTAACTGACTAACATTGTGGTGATATAGCACAAATTGTATAGATATGCCTAAATTTAGATGCTCATATAGAAATTTTGCTTGCCCCTGTACCTTGCATACATGTATGAGGGGGGGATGGGGGAACCCCCCCCCAAATCGAAGACCCGGGGGGAGGGTCCCCAAAATTTGGGCAAAATTTAGAAAAGGCACTTTTTGGCGAAATTTTTAGAAAATTTTGCGAAATTTAGGGTATTTTTGGTCAATCCGGGGGGGAGGGTCCCCAAAATCGCCGGAGAGGCCCCCCCAAAATTTTGACCCCGTTACATGTATGGTACCTTGGCTATAATTTGGTAGCCCTTGTATCAAGATCCAACATCTGGGGCTGGCCCGTAATACACCCGCATACCCCTCCCGTGTTACACTGATAATATGTTTTTTGCCCGGTGCCCCCTTGGCAGAAATAAGACATAGTTTTTGAAATATGCCCCTATTTATTGTTTGTAAATTGTGGCACTGACATATTTTTAGCCAGTAACGAACCTTAACTGTTACCGGACTAAATTTTTTAACAATGTATATATTTGTGAAGAACCAGAGTGCATTTAGACTTGTTTGGTCCGACTAAAATCAGCGTGCAAAACTGCAAAACATTGAGTCCGTCCGGAACGTCAGAATGGCGCATCAACTTGCTGTTTTACTCAATTATGACTTCAGTGATAATGATAGTTTTTTCTGATTTTAATGGACTAGATAGGAAAAATATTATGAGTTAGTGGAAAAATATGATTTAGTTTTGCTGTGTCCATACAGTACTGTGCAAAAAAGTCTTCGTCAGCGTCCGACGAGGCCGGAAAGTGACGAAGTAGTATTGGTTTCATTTCATCTGGAAGTCTGTTACTATCAATCTTTTTTTTAATTTATTGAATTCGTAAATAAAGACTGTTCTTCGTTTTATTCTGTGTACAGTTTATTATCTTTTCTTTGACTATATATTACCTTGTGTATACTTTGAATAAAGTTTTACTACTGGGTATAATGTGCAGATTTTTTTCTGGAAATCGATAGAGAAATGTTTAGCTGTTTGAAATATGAATCGTATGGTATATATATTGCTGGCCGCTGTGCTAAGGTTATTACTAGAAATTTTTAAAAAAACAATGGGGTTGCATTGTTTGCAATTCTAACGTGAAAGTCAGGCATCAAGTGGTTAGGTGCGAAGAAAATTTTTTTATAGTTATTACCGTTGTCCACAAAAACGACGAAATATGTCTGAAACGCTCATTTTTGGCCATGGAGATGAGGTTTTAAGCGTTGAGCGACAGTAAGGTCAAATGATTAGTTTTCGCTGAAGTTTCAATTGTTTATATAGGTTAGGTTTTTACTTTGTTCTCAGTTGCAATTTGCGAAATCGTGAATATAGCCTATACGTCCTTATTGCTTAGTGACAGTTCACAAATTCGGATTAATTTTTAACTGATGGAATTAGCTTGAATAAACTCAACTCATGGTTGCTGCCTCTAATTGGGCACCTTTTCTCCCGTGTGTTACGGGCTTACCTAAACGTGCAGATTTTACAGAAGTATATAAGATGCTGTTAATTGGATTAATATAATCTCTTTAATCTTAGTTTGGGAATAAGGAATAGCCCCTAACAAAAAATATAATCCCGCTAATCCTAGTTTGGGAATAAGGAATAGCCCCTAACAAAAGTTTCACCAAATGTGGAACTTTTTTTCGAAAATGCCGTTAGCTCATTTTTTAACTGTTGTTAGAGATGTGCCGTAAATCTTTGACGTTTTGCTCGATTCGCTGTATTTCTCAAGGAATTGGAAAGTGGCCTATGGTTAGTGGGCTGTCATTTTGTTACCATTAGTTTTATTAGTTAATCTGAATCTAAGCATTTTTAGCAATGGGTTGCTTGTCGTTTGAAGCAATAAATTATAATTTGTTATTGAGACTGTAAGCAGATGGTTTTTGTAGATTTTGTAGATTCATTTGCGAATGGTTTTTCGTTGATTTTTGGGACCGTATTCGCAAAATTATCCATTACTAAAGTTAGGCTATCCTTACCTACTGGTAAAGGTAAGGATAAAATGGTAGTCTGAGACAAGAACTAAAAGCCAATGTGCCAGCCAGGGGTTTTGTTTTGTGCAAAATACTGTGCATTTGCACAATTGAAAAGTATTTTGCACAGTCCAAAATTATTTTGCACAAACTTTGCACAACCTTTCATTCCAGAAGAAATGACGGTCCATCGTCCTATCGGCTTATTTTGCCCGGCCGGCAGGCTGATTTTAACCGGCCGGACCTCCCGCTTGCGTCGGCTTTTACTGACCGGCCAGCGGACGGTCACAAACACTAGCACCTACACGTTTCATTTTTTCTAAAAATTGAAACAAAGCGGGAAATTTATTTTGATTTGATTAAGCATGAAACTGTCGGTTTTTGCTGACTAATCACTTTATTCAATGCTGATAAATAAATATTAAATATTAAGATAAATTTTGAAGTATTCATTCCTTGCACTAAAGGTTGTTGACTCAATTGCTTCACACTTTTTTGACATTCTATATTCAAATATAGTAAGTGTGTAATGTCATGCAGTTCATTTGGTCAAAGTTCGGGTTCGGGTGGTTCGGGTACGAATGGTTCGGGTTCGGGTTCGGGTACGTTTCGAAAAAAATCCCAACACTATACACGAGTGTACATTGTACCGCATTGCTTGTGTGCTATCTGATGTGACGTTCCCCCGTGTTGTGTTTTCGATACGTCTCCAATTGACCAAATTTGGCCTAAAATTCAAAAATTTAGCCCAAATTTTTGCTGGGGGCTGCCGCCCCAGACCCCTGTGACTCTATGACTTCCTATTCCTAGTTCTATATTATCTTTCATTAAAGCCTATGCATCTATACACAAGTACATTATGCTGCATTTGCATGTCTACACGAGTATATATCATGCTACATTTACTTGTGCAGTACACTGTCTAATGTGACATTGCCACCTTTTAATTTAAAATTTGTGAGAAAAAATTTCTGATACGTCTCCAGTTAACCAAATTCGGTCTAAAAATTAAAAACATCGTCTATTTTGTTCTGGGGGCTGCCGCCTCCAGACTAGCGAACGACCGGAGGTAAAATTTTGCCGGAGCCGGAGCCGGATATAAAATGCCGGAGCCGGAGCCGGAGGCAGTGTTTTTCAAAAAAATTTCAATTAGTAAAAAATGTTGACAATCGAGAAAAATTTTCAATTTTTTTTCGAAACAGCATTCTTTAAAGTTTAACGCCCCATACAAGTCTTTACACACTCATACGACCAGTAGTTGGCCAATGACTATATCAGTCTATCAGTATACCAGTATATCAGTCGCGTAGCCGGAGAAAAACTTTGGGAAGAATGACTTTTCTATTTTTTGTAATGTGTAGAAATGAACTTTTTTGAATTTTAACACGAAAATTTGCGAAATAACAGCACATGCAAGCATTGTATTAAATTTGACCGGCCGAAAACATCAGAGCTAAAAGTCAAGTTCAAATCACTAAGTCACGTAGTTGCCTATAGGGGTCTGGGGGCGGCAGCCCCTAGAAAAAATTGTGTGAAACTTTTGATTTTTTGTGAAACTTTTGAGTTTAGTCAATCGGAGACGTAAAAATACATAATGCTAGAGAGAGTAGTCACCTCCATTACAACTGGCAGTAATAAAGTTCTGTAACCGACGAACCGCTTCGTTAACCTTGTGATTTTTTCTCAAAATTTTAACTTTTTACCTAAGTTTGACAATGAAAATTCTCCGGCTCCGGCACTTTTGCCGGAGGCTCAAATCCGGCCCGAGCCGGAGCCGGAGCCGGAGCCTCCGGTCGATGGCTACTCCAGACCCCTGCAACTTCGTGGTTTAGTAATCTAGCGGTTGTATTGTAAGGCGTTTTGTGAGTGTTGAAATTGCTACAAAGTGCATTTTAATCCATTACAAAAAATCGCACTCATTCCCCCCGAAATTTTTTTCTGGGTACCCAACTGCACAACCACAGTTCAGTGGTAATGAAGAGACATTTAAAAGGCTCTGTCAAATCTTGCAATTGCGCAATGATGACTTAGTGCCTATGGAATTTTTTAACCTTATTCAGGCTTAGTGGGCTCAAATTCGGCTACAAAAATTTGCACACTACAAAAGTAAAATGCACAGTCAAAAAGTATTTTGCACAGATTTTGCACACTTTCGAAAACGAAAAAAAAAACCCTGGTGCCAGCTAAGGTCACCTCTAAAGGCCTATTCACACGAGGGCGCATTTTGCTCCATGGCGTATTGCGTGGCGTACGCCACGCCATGGCGCACGCCATGGCGCATGAGCGGGCGCACACGCACATTTGCATACTGCATCGTGTGAAATAATGCAGCAGGCAGTGTGAAAATAGAATGCGCCCGCTCATGCGCCCTCTCATGCGCCCGCCCATGCGCCCTCGTGTGAATAGGCCTTAAGATTCGGTTCAAAAAATACTTCAAATTGTTTTGCAGCTACCGATAATGTTTCCTGCAAACTTTTAAACTTCAACGGTCAACGTTAGCCTTGTTTTCAAGTTTAACATTGCGTTTACCCACAGAAATTAAGTAAAAATAGCCTAATTTTACTCATTTATTTCAGAATACGGCCCAGGGAAACCCATAACTAATCTAAAAAAACGAAGTGTCTTTCTACTTTCGATGTCAAATAATTGATTCTCGTTTCAGCGGAAAAAGGATCGATTCTCGTTCTTACGACGAGTTGAGCAACACTGGAACAAACGAATCACTAGCTCTTATCTGCAACGAAATGAAGCAGCGGCTAAGGTTTGAATGGTAGTGACGCCGATAGCAGTGTGGTGACTCAATTGGTTTAACGGATTAAAAAGCAGATTAAACTAGATGCTAGTGAACTATTTGTGAAAGTGAATCTCATGGTTTAACGTATTTAACTTAATTCGTGTGTATGTCTGATTCGATCAAGCCCGGTTCATACTCGTCTTTAAGGACACAAAGACAGGAACAAGGACAAATTTTAGTCAGCTGCTGTGAAGAATCGACACAGTAGCTGTATCGAACATTAATTATCATATTTGTATCTGCAGCATTTCAGAAAATGCTACAGAGACACACCGAAAGGGCGATGGATAAAGGTCTGACCAAAAAATGTTGAACACAGAAAATAGGTGGCGTGAATTTAGCAGCTACTCGCTGTACATATATACTCGTGATGACTGAAATTTGCTCTTCTCATAATGAGTTTACGTGTCTTCTTTCATTTTTTTGGTCAGTCTTTAGAATAAACCGGGTTTTAAATTTAAACTGAGCAGGCGCATTTGTGCGAATATATTGAATAATTAAAGTAATTAATCATCAAGAGTATAGCAAGTATTAAATTAATCATGCCACCTGTTTTGTCTTATTGTTCAGCAATTTTGGATAGGCTTTTCGGGTATCTTAAAGTGGGTGATCAGAGAAGGAAAAGAAGATGCATAAATCCTAAACCCTAAGCCTAAGCCTGAAGGCTAATTTAGGGGCAAATAAGGCAAACCTGAAAATGTGCAACCGTCACAACTATCATACGACATGCACCAAAGAACTTCTGATAACACACTTTAAGGCTCGATTCATACTTACAGCCGTATGTCCGTTCAGCCTGCAGAATGACGTCACTAGCAGCCTAGTGCAGTGGATCAGCCAGCGCCTGTGACGTCATGATTTCGTCATTTTGTCGGCAGAACGGACATACGGCTGTAAGTATGAATCGAGCTTTAGAATTCCGAATTTCCTACCATTCTGTTTCAGAAGGACTACCCCAAGAAGTACATCTTGTCTATGTTCCCTTACCCCTCAGGGGACCTGCATATGGGACACGTCAGGGTATACGGGGTCTCGGATACACTGGCTAGATATTACTCCTTAAGAAATTATCAGGTCATTGCTTGTTTTGGCTTTACGCCTGGTTTATACTTGTCCCTAGAGACACAGGGACAGGGACAGGGACAAATTTTGGTCAGCTGCTGTGAAGAATTGACAGACTCTTTTCGATTATTTTTTTGCATAATAAAATCTATGTATTGTTGGGTCCAGTCCCAATGCATGGAAAGATTATCTCATGTGAATTCGTGAATTGATAGGTTTTCGATGTTCGTACTTTTGTTTTGCAATGACAACTTTCATGGAGATGGTTGTATTCGGTCGATAAGAGATAGTTTTATAAGACAGTTCTTAACATGGAAAATTTGGCAAAAAATATTGATAGTACAAGTCAACTTAACTTTAACGGCGAATAGTACTCTTCCCTATTATGTACTCTTGGTATTAATTAAATTAATCAATTAATAAATTAAGTAATTTAATATCAGGTTCTCCATCCAATGGGCTGGGACGCGTTTGGTTTGCCGGCAGAAAATGCAGCCGTTGAACGTAACATTGATCCTCGAGTTTGGACCCAAAAGTTAGCGTGCCCACGGGACAGATGATTTGAAAGAAATTAGAGGGAGTGGGATCCCCCGAGGTTACAGAAAATTTATGTAATTTTTTAGCGCAGTAAGGTATGTATGTGTGGATTTAGGCCTGGGGGGGGGGTGCATGGGGTCTGGGGCCGTATTTTCAAAATTTGGTATGGGTAAGTTATGTTTAGGCTATCCTTGCATTACCCGCTGGTGAAAGTAAGGGTAAAGTTATACTCTCCGACAATGACTGAAGCCAAGCTAAGTCTATTGTTAGGATTAGAGTAAAAAAAGTGCTTTATCGTGTTTTGCAGCAAACGATAATATATTATACAAATTTACCCCAACTGTTTACGTTTGCCTTGTTTTTGAACTTTAATTTTATCCTATCCCAATTAACTTTGCCGGTGTGGAACGATCATCTAACTTTACTCATGGGTAATTTTGAGGACACGGCCCCTGCTCTGAGTGAAAGTATCGATAACCTTGATAACCCCTGCTACGTACTCTTGCTCGCTATCTGTAGCGACACTTCATGTATGTACTCTTGATAAGCAATGCTGTCTATTCATTTGTATATCATTCTTTATTCTGTACTCTTGATATGCAGTGATATTTTTTCAGAAATATTCAAACGATGCGAGAACAATTATTTGAATGTGGCTGCTGCTTTGATTGGAATAGGGTGGGTGGTTTGCGTCCATTTTGGAATACGTTATATTTTTTGTTCTGATTGTGATATTATGGGCGATTTTGTTAATTTATTTACAAAGTTGGGTTTAAAAGATGTTTTGCGCATTTTTCAGTTTGCGAAAACAATATTTGTCAATGCGAATTGATTTCTTCAATCTTTTATTTTAGAAATGTTTTATTTAATGTAATTTTCTATGGTAGACTCTGAGTTTGAAATATCAATGATATTTTTCAGGTTAGGCTTTGTTCCATCCAAACGAATAAAAAATCACCTCAATGTTGTAAACAGTCAAATGCAGAGTTTTTCATTGGCGAACATTTTCTGTCTCTTTTTCTGCAATCCGCAATCGGGAGTCCCAGCCTTACCGGTCCTCATTTTTCAGGAGTTTGCCACCTGTGATCCGGACTACTATGAATGGACGCAACAGCTGTTTCTGTTACTGCACAAGCACGGTCTGGTGTATAAAAAATTGGTAAATCATTCTATAATGTATATTAATGTCACTGATTTTGAATCAAATAGCTCTTGTTTGCTCTGTCTCACCTATGCCAAGAGACATTATATTAAATCTTTTGATAAAAAATCTTGAAAGTTTCTAAATCTAAATTAAGGAACGAACTGCGGCTAAAACACTAGGAAAAGTACACTTGAATTTTGAGCCTCAGCCGCCGTGTGAAATGTTTCAACTTTACTTGTAATACCTATGCTTTATGCATGTTAAACAAAACACTTTCTCGTTGTCTGCATAAGCAACGCTTAATTGCATTAGATTAAGTAATTTAGCTTACATAAGTGGACTAAGAATCACTTTAGCTTTGTTAAACTTTGCAAGCAGACTCAGGTGATAGTAATGTACGGTCAGGGGTCAAAGCTCGTACTGAATTCAGTTTTAAACCCCGAGTTAATCAAGGTAATTTGATCTCCCCCCTTAAGTAGCTTAGGAATACCCTTGTTTTGGAATTACTACTCGTAGCATGGTATAACTTCAGCGCAACGAAGAGGTGAATCTTTGAACCAACCAGTGCTCGAACACTTTCTGGGCGTGAATAAAAAAACCAAAGTACAGTCAGTAATAATTTTTGGTTTATAGAGTTTCGTGAATTGGGACCCAGTGGACAAAACAGTGCTAGCCAACGAACAGATCGACCCTGAGGGAAGGTCGTGGCGGTCTGGGGCCGTGGTGGAACGCAAACCGCTCAGACAGTGGTTCGTGAAAACCAGCAAATTCACTCGGGTCAGTTATTGTGTCAAGAAAGGGAGGTGGATTCTTGCTGAAAGGAATGAATGACCCAAGGCGGATTTGAACCAGCCATCTTTGCATCTGCAGTACAGCGCTCTAACCATTTGAGCTACTGGATCAGCGCTTAGCTGTCGTGAATTTCTTTAAGTACTCTAACGGCCACCGACTAGCGGCCAATTTTTTAGACATCAAACGAATTGGTCTCAAATTTGTTTGCTTAATAACGTAGCTCGAAGTTGAGCTAGATTTATAAAATTTTATAAACCAGCGGTTAGTTTTTAAAATGCCTATTAATTTACTAGGCCACAATGAAACAAAATGTTTTAGTGAATGTTTTTTTAAATTATGACAAATCTGCAATCCACACGACGAAAGATGAATTTTTTTCTTTATCATAACTGTCAACTCTGATACACATTCAGTGGGCTGCACCAAATCGGATTAACTGACGATTAGCTTAAACCGATTTAGCTCAGGCTTAAATAGCTTAAATCGGTTTAAGTCCGCTGCTCCAATGAAGATTAGCACAATTGGCGCTTAAGATTTAGTTTGAAACTGAGGTTTAACTGCGATTTAGCTGGGATTTAACTAAATAGATTGAACTGGAGTTTAGCTCCAGCTGAGACTTAAGTTAATCCGATTTGGGACAGTCCACCGACTGCGTCTTTTCATTTCAACTTCCAAACTGAAGTGTTTTGTTAATTAGAAGCACGTAAAAAATAAGAAATGGAGTTACTTTTAAGTTTTTTTTTAGAATATGTAAACAGTCAGATTGGATCAGTTATTAGCAGTTATTAATTATCAATGTAAATTATAAGTTAATAATCTAATTAATAAACTATTAATTTTAGGCTTTACGAGATGGTTTAGACAATCTGCCACAGCAGTGGGAATTCGTCGCTGCTCTTCAGCGAAGCTGGATCGGCTCCTGTGATACTTACAAATTTTATTTGCCGATTCGAAAAAAACCGAGTGCAAATGGCCAGGTGGGAATTAAATATTGTTTTACGAACTTCTGTAAATTTATGGTTATAGGTATTTAGGTTAATCATGCTTTTAATTTTTTTGTAAATTTATGGTTATTTATTTTTGTTGTTTACAGATAAACCAGAAAATACGCAGGAAGGCGGAACTGATTTACCATTTCTAAATTAATTGCTATATTATGTTTCCACTTCTGCTCTTTCTTGTGGGAGAATCAGAAATTTATGATGGATTTTCCCTTCCGTTTTAATAAATTTTTTTGATAATAATTGTAATATTCGTTGCGATTGCTCTGCAATCTAAGGGCCTATTCCTTTACCGGATTAAACAACGGACTGGACTTATTTTAGTCGGAGGTTTTGGACTGACAAATCGGACTAAGCGGACTAAGCGAGTTAAAATAAGTCAGCTGCTTAATTTTAGTCTGACCCCATTCCAAAACTACCACTGGACTTAACGGACTTAACATGCACGCTTAACATTAGCGTACATACATAGTTAAGTCCGTTTAGTCCGATTAAAAAGCAGCGCGCTAGAAATTAAGTCCGTTTAATCCGGAGGTTTTGGAATGGCATTTTTAAGCTTAATTTTTAAACCGTTTAGTCAGATTATAATTAACCCTTTAATCCGGTAAAGGAATAGGCCCTTAGTTTGTTTATTGTGTAGACCACCGAAGTCACGCCTTCCGCTGATACTATCGAAGTCTTTGTGGACCGTTATTCCGATTTCCAACATGCCGCATTCATTAGCGTTAGATCGTGCCACGTGCTTAATCATTTATACCCAGCTAACGGTCGGTTTGTCTTGTCAGATTATGTATTTATTTGACTAAAATGGAGCTAACCTGCCGCTTCTTATTAGTAGCATGGAATTTGTAGTTTTTCTGCATTAATAACAATTTGACAGTCACCTGATATGGAATATTGGTAACCTTTAGAATTTGCCTGTAGGAATTGACCCACTTGTTAAACTAAATCACAAATAATGAAACCGGGATCAAAGTGCAGATTTTGCGTAACACACTCTAGTACATAATCACTGATAGCATTGATAACTGATGAGTAAGCAATAAAAAGTTAACTCTAATCAAGCAGCCTCAAAATCTTGGTAATGGTACTGAAATTGAAAAGACAGCGTCAGCATCAGAATGACCCAGGACAGATTCGAACCACCCATCTCTGGATCTGCTGACCAGCGCTCTGACCATTTGACCTGCTGGGCCAATGCTGAGCTGTCACTAATCTCTTTGACTACCAATCGGACCTATCTTCCTTCATCTTAATAAAACTATTTCCAGAGTCGACTCGTGTTCTACCAGTGCAGGCTCAGCACCCTTTCAAACCCAACACCTGGCTTCCTGTGGTGGTGACAGATAACGCGCCCTACAAAGAGTTACCAACCGTTCGGGCTGGTCAAACTAACCTGCTCACTACACGATTAGGTACCAACCACGTTGAATTTTTTGTTCCAAGAGGGTAGCCCTTTTTTTGATGCTGTCATTTCCACGAAGAGAAATAGTCTTTTGATTCCCAAGTTTGCCTAAATATGTACTAAAAATTGAAGCGTTAATAACGAGTCTGTTATAAAGTAATATCGTCTGGCCTAACGCAAAAGCAGGTCGCTTCTGATTGGTCGTATACCTGTTTGATAAAACTGAAGAGGTAGTCTGAAAACGACGAGCGCATCCGCCTGAGCTAGAGCACATATTATTTACTCGTACTAAAAAAGTACTAGAACGGCAGTGATTTTCATTGAATTTAGGTTGCCCTCAGTCCAATTCCATTGATTTGGAGCTGGCAAAGAAATGTCACATCGCTGAGACGTCGAATAATTCCACTGTAAACTATGAGGACACAGAAAAACTGGCAAAATATGCGGAGGTGAGGAGAAAAAGTTAAATAATTTTGGTGGCTATTTTTTTTACTAATTTTCACATGAAGGTGTTTTTTAGTTAGCAATTTTGCTAGCAAGAGTGCTTCTTAATTCCTTGTTAATTCAGGTCGGATTAAGATCAAGTTAAAAATTACTAGCTTTAACTCGTTTAGTCTGACTTTTCTTTGTATTTTCGGGCATAAAAATTAGGGAAATCTTAAATTGTTAAATTCTTACGAAGATCATTTGCACCTGTTGTATGGCTATTGTGACAATTGCACAGTTTCAGGTGTGCCTTATCTGCTCTTAGATTCTGGCCACAGGCTTAGGCTTAGGTCTTAGATATATTTTTCTTCTCTGATCACCCAGTGTAAAGTACTCTTAATCCGGTAAAGGAATGGGCCATTGGATGTTCTCAGACCGACTTGTGTGGAATCTGGATCGATTATTGACTTTTGTATTTCAGGAAAATGGTTTCGGCGGTTATTTAGCCAGCTCCAAGCTTTACGAAGATTGGGTGGTTTCCAGGCAGCGATATTGGGGCACGCCGATACCCATTCTTCATTGCCAGAATTGCGGCGTAGGTTTGGGTTCTCTGGTTAGGATTGACTATTAGCTATTTATGACTATTATTATCTTGTGTTTACCATTAGCAAACAGAGTTAGCATTACCAATCTTCTAGTTGCGATTCAGGGTGTATTCATAATAATTGCAGCCGTATTATGTTAGTTGAGCCTGCAAAATTACGAAATAATTACGCTACTAACAGTTAATAATATATTCAACTTGTGGCGTGATTATGCCGTATACGTCGAAAGGCTGAACAGACATACGGCTGTAAGTATGAATGAACCCTTGAGCCCTGTTCGCACTCTTTTTTTCTTTGTCCCTGTCTATTTGTCATTAATCGCAGTGTTTTTTTTTCGTCAAAAATTTTGCGTCGTCTGACGCACATGCCCAAATTTTTTTGCGTCATTTTGAAAAAAAGTGCGCAGAGCGGTTATAATGCTATTTAAGCGCGTGTTTTAGGTGAAAATCACTTTATTATGGCACTGGCCGTCCTCACTTACGATTTTGGAATTTTAAAAAATTTTCTGAAAAAATTTTAATTTCTACTTTTAAGCAGCGTACCTCGAAAAAAAGTTGGGGGGGAATGGCGTTTTGATTTTTTGTAATGGGTTAAAATGCACTATTTTCAATATTAACATACAAATGTGAAGTGAAAACGGAAGGCCACGTTGGCAGACGTTGCAGGGGTCTGGGGGCGGCAGCCCCCAGGAAAAAAATTTGGAAAATTTTTTGACTTTTAGGCCAAATTTGATCAATTGGAAACGTATCGGAAAATTTTTTGGCCAAGCAATAAAGCAAAAGGGGAAAAATTCACTGTGAAAAAAAGTAAAAATGTGTAAAAAAATTCACTGGAAAAAAAATTCGGGAGGGGTGGCGATTCCGCCCATCTACCCTTCCCTGGGTACGCCATTGCCTTGCCCATTTAGAATGTGCGAAAGCTGAGCTTAACTTATAAATTCTGGTTTCTGAGAGTTGGCGACTTAAACTATGGACCTGGGCGTGGCGTCTCAGCATCTATAAATTTATGTTTTATTCGATACGCTTCGTAGTGCGGTATCCAAGAGGGACTTAAATATTACGTCTAGGTATTTTGCTGATCACGTTAATTTCGGTGTTGTTGAGAAAAGCTAAGCAGAGTTTTGCATTTTAGCAGACTGAAAAAGACTACAAGGATGCAATTTTGCTTGAAAAAGTACAAAACGGGAACTGCAGTAGTTGCAGGGGTCTGGAGGCGGCAGCCTTCAGAAGCCATGTATCTGGTGTTTTGGGATGGAACTTAACTCAGTTCCCCTGGAAACTGCCTCATTACGCCAAATTAAGCTGGCAGGAACTGAACTAAACACTGTAAACACGCAGCTAATTTCAGCAGATATTAAGATATATATATATAATAGAATTCTCCTATTCCAAACTCTGATACTAGCGGGTCAAATACCTATTGGCATTAATTGATGCTTTTAAGAAACTTGCTGGGTGTGCCATGCTTCGACACGATTTATTCTAATCATGATCTTAATCATTACTAATCATAATAGTTTGTAAACTGTCATTGAAACCAGCTGTAGCTGCATACCGATTAAGCTTGAAACGTTAGACACATCAGAAAATTTTACAAATTTGATGGTTTTGACGCAATTTTGGAAAATTTTTCAAAATTTTCGCGACAAAAATGCTATTTTAGGCACTTTTTGGCCAAAATCAGCTATGACATCTTTCAGCCTCGGCCGAAAAAAAGTGCGTCACGGGACGCACATGGCCAATAAAAAGTGCGAAATTTCAGAAAAAAAGTGCGGGTTCGTTTCGCACTTTCTTGACGCAAAAAAAAACACTGGAGGCACCCCACAGAGCACAAAAAGAAAAAAGAAGGGGGCCCTCCCCCCCGGCCCCAAGGAAAAAAGCCCCACCAAAAAAAAAAAAACCGACATCATGGCACAATAGGTAGATGTTTTCATATTACTACTTAAAGTATATAATGCCCAAGTCGGAAACATTTAGGACAATTGGAAGAGAATGACCAGCAATATCGTAGTTGGTAGTCTGCATGAGTGGTTCGCCATAACATAATACCTGACACTTTTCGAAGGCAAGCTGCAGCTGCCAAGAAACGGACCAATCATGCAAGTCAACCAAGCTTCGAGCAAGATGTATATATACTTACTGAATACTGTCATACATGTAACGGGGTCAAAATTTTGGGGGGGCCTCTCCGGCCAAATTTTTGGGACCCTCCCCCCCGGATTGACCAAAAATACCCTAAATGAAGCAAAATTTTCTAAAAATTTCGCCAAAAAAAGTGCCATTTTTTCTTAATTTTGCCCAAATTTTGGGGACCCTCCCCCCCGGGTCCTCGATTTTGGGGGGGGATGGGGGGGGACATCCCCCCCTCATACATGTATGCTTACTGTTTTTGGAGCTGCAATATTATAAATTTTAGCATCATCAGCAAATAACAATATTTCAGACTTGGATATTACTTCGGGTAGGTCATTAATAGGGATGTCGCGGATATCCGCATCCGCATCCGCGGATGATCCGCAACTTTTTGACATCCGCATCCGCGTCCGCAAAAATTTAATGCGGATGTGCGGATGTTGCAGATTCGGCAAAATTTACTAAAAATGTAGAAAATCAGACGACAATTTTGATTTTAGTGCATGATATACCAATATTTTGCTCTTAAGACACGTTCTCACTCAGAATCGAGCTTTTTCGAGATAGCTTTCGCAGTCGAAAAAATCGACTTTCTCGGATTGGGCTCAAATTTTGTCCAAACATTGTATCACATAACTTATTAAGCCATGCAAAGTTTTAGCTCCCGAAATTGATCCTGGCGGCAAATACGACCTTTCAAAAATTGACATTTCGAGTGAAAAATCGATGCCTCAGTTAACTTTTGTAATTCTTTATAAAAAATTTTCCAAGCAAGTTTGGATGATGAAAAGATTGTCCTAGGTGTAAAATAAGTTGAAAAATTCAAATCTGAAGTTATTTTTGCTGTAGAGTGCAGAAAATGCAAAGATTTTGGCCATTACTTCAAAAAATGCTATTTTCGCAAAAACACATTTTGCCCCCAAACTATACCCGGAACCCCCACTTCCGTAAATGTTAAAACGGAATCTAAGACGCTTTTATAAACTTTAAAACATATCAAAAAATTAGCAAAATCGAATAATCCTCCGGGGGTCAAAAATGACAAAAACTGAAATTTTGCATGTACTGTCTGGTGACTATCTCTGACTTAAAAGTCATGTTTGGACAGTAATGGACTGATTTTATGCGCCCAATTGCCAATGTGTGTGCGTACCATAGAGCCAGGTATAATGCCATATGGTTAGTTTCATTGGTGAATGTATGTATCTGATACAGTAGTTAAATTAAGTTTTGTCAGCTAACTAAACTCGTCCAATAAAAACACAAAATTCTCACAATTTCGTTCAATAGTACTGTTTGTATCCGTTGTTCCGGTCAAGTTATTACAAATAATTAAATGCCTTTATAACCCTTAAGTTATACCTAAAAATCAGCTATATCTATTAATCCTTTGTGTGTCAAAAATGGCAGCAACAATAACTCATGCGTTTCTGCGTTTTTGACTAATGTCAACAAGTCCAAGCAAAGATCAATTCATGAATATAATTTTTTAGTCCAATTATTATATAATTAAATAAAACATATTTTTTATTAATATTCATTTTATTTTCACTTTGCATGATAGCATATGATGCTTGAAAATTATTATTGTGACACTAGTTTTCACAATAAACACCTAAATCTGGTTTCCAAGTGTCTGCAGCAACTGATACTCATGAGACCAATTGTGTTTTACAAGGGTCTGAAAGTTTATTTATGCGTCCAATACCGATACCCTGTGAACGTTGGGAGGGCATATAAGCACTTGCCTTCCTCGTTTACCAAGGGAACCTACTATTGAGTCTGAAATATTGTTCATAACTTTTTGTTTAAAAAAGTGTGTGAATTTTGTTTGCTTTACATATATCACCATCAAATTTTTTACCATTAGAGTCACCTTTGTTGAATTTGTTAATTAAAAACAGTCTGAAATTTGGAGAAAATCTTGTGCGTGAGGGTGGTTTCCTTAATGCGTATCTCAGTGATGGCTGCTCGTAAGATAAAACTGAAAAGCATGCATATTTGAACGCAGTGAGACCGCTTTGGCTTAGTTTTCTTAAACCTAATTTGCTAAAACATTGATTCATTCTAAAACGAAAACTAAGCCTAAAATTAAACTAGGTTTTTTCAGAAACATAGAGTGGATTTTACTAAACCATTGGTTTTACGTACGTTTTGCATGATTAGCACAGAATTTCATTACGAAATATAGCCTGATTCGTAACAAATTTCGTAAGTTTTCTTAAGGGGGTAATTGCGTTTTTAGGTGTTTTTTTAAAAAGCCATAGCTCAGCGTTTACAGATTCAAATCACAAGCGGTCTTTTGCATTAGGTAGGACAATATCTTTCCTAAATGTATGCCATGCCTTGAAATTTAACCTGTGATTTTCTTTCCAGTATAAGCGACCAAAGAAAGGTCCTTTCCAAAATATTAAAATTTTTTGCAAAAAGTTTGCGCCACAGCTCTGAATCATACGATTACCTGTTGGGGCTGAAAGTTGGTAAGGTTATTGACATGTTTAAAATCCCCAGGCATGTCCCCCACTTTTTTAATAACTAGTCAATTTACTGAGAAACTAGCTGAAAAGCAAACGCACCGAAAATTTAAGATATTTTCTTGTCATTAAACCCCTCTAAAAATGTCCACAGGTGAAATTTCAAAAAAGTGAGAGACATGCCTGGGGATTTTGACCTTTACAATACTGTCCCAAAAATTTATGCTCAGGCGTCACTTATAACTTGAGTACTGGTGGCGCAAAGTTTACATAGAAATCACAAAAACCTCGAAAACGCAACTACCACCTTAAACCATTGGTTTAGCTCAGCTGAAATTTCAGTAGAACAGAGACCTGCTGCGCTGCAGGTTTGAAATTTCAACTGAGATAAACCATGGTTTAAGAAAGTATTCGAAATTCGTAACGAATCAGACGATATTTCGTACTGAAATTATGTGGAAATCATGCAAAACGTATGTAAAACCAATGGTTTAGTAAAACCACCCTTGTGAAATCCACCCTTAATGTTTTGACATGCGTTGATTGGTTGTGCCTCAAGAAATTCTATTAAACCGCCACCCAATTCGCGCTTGGTAAAGTTGCAGAAACCCGCAAATTTTCAACTACAAATCAGCTACGAACTTAGCACTAATTGGTAAATGATGGGCAGTCTTTTTACTGTTTAACATATGTAAGCTTGAGAGATGCCACGCAGCATCGCTAAGTCAGACAACCCATTCTAGCTCAAACATTAATTAAAAAATCCAGCTTGTTTGATATACAAAGTTTAAACTTGAAGTTAGCCAAAGTTTTCCGGTGAACTGACATTCTTCTGCAGCAGACAAATTTGACCATTTCATGCTTGGGATTCTATTTGGAAACTCAAACTGTGAAAAAATGTTCGTAGTTTTGGAAAATTTTGAAAACTTCAAGTCTCATCTGAAATACCGAGACCACCCTATGGCAGGTCTTGGTTTTTCTACCGAGACCGAGACCGAGACCGAGACCGAGACCGAGACCGAGACCAGCCTAGTCTCGGGCTTTTTACGAGACCGAGACCGAGATTGCCATCCCTGGTTCAAATATGCATGATTTTTAGATTTATCTTTAGAGCAGCCGTCACTGGGATACGCATTAAGAAAACCACCCTCACGCACAAGATTTTCTCTAAATGTCAGACTGTTTTTAATTAACAAATTCAACGAAGGTGACTCTACTGCTAAAAAAATTTGATGCCCGGGATATTGCTGCTTTGATGCGGGCTGTAAAAGACCCCAATTCTGGGAAACATTTATTTGCACCAAATGACTGTTTATCGTGGCAAGAAATCGCCTCATACTGGAGTTCAACGGCAAGAAAGTTTAGGCGAGGACAACGAGAAATTGAAAACACTGATGACATAATTGTAGAAAATAACGAAATTGCTGAAGCAACGGACGACTTATACGTTGACGATCCAAACTTGGGTACTGTTAACGATTTGATTGAAGAAACAATTTCGGACGTTTTAAACAAGTTGCGTAATTAACTAGCAAAAATCATATTGCGTTTTGAAATGAAATAATGAAACTGTTTTGAATTCAAAAAACACTTTGTGATTATTCGAACGTGGCTGTAGTATCACCGATTACATAACATGAAAAATTTAGGGAAAATACTTTGTCCTTTGTTTTTATTCCGCCTAGAGGCGGAATTATTGGAATGAGATTGGTGCATAATTCGTGTGTAAGTTATGTACGTACTGTGTGAGCAGCCTATGCTTATCATAGGCCTAATATATGGCAGGTTTTTTTTCCTGCCAATGGGGGCCACTAAGTTCTTAAACATGCTCAAGGTTAAAACTAATTTGTTTAATTATATACTTCAATAAATACCTACAGTTTGACTGAGTTTTCACTTACAATTACGCACAATATATTGTTAAAAGTTTGTTTTTATTTTTTCGCACATCAACCCCCCCCAAACCATTTTGCATCTGTCTGGTTTGTAATTGACAGTTGTGCTATTGGCTGGCCAATTCAACGGAATATGCAAATTATTTTTAACTGTATGTCCAATCACTTGGCCAGGAGGTTACGTATGTAACAATGTGGCCAATAACATTTCATAGGCGGAGCCTGTAATCTGCATGTAATAATATGCTAATTAGTTCTCAAATTATTGTGTGACAATCCGTGTATCAGTTTTCATCAAAGGAAAGAAGGTGATCCGTGTGGATAATTTCAATCATTGTGTTGTGCGTAATAGTAATTAAAGTTTTAAATAAACAAAAATAGGGGTTCCTAGTTTACGTTGGCTCAAAGTGATTTTCTAAGTCAGTCTATAAAACTGCTTGTAATTGAGTAATTGAGGCGTTGGCGTACAATACGAACTGGAAACGCGAACGATTCAGGAACTTTGACTTGTAAAATGTGATTCACAGTACCTAATCACAACTTTTGATCCTGCCCCTGTGGTGTCAAGGACTATCACGAGCCCGGTATTGCACTTCAGCTAAGCGTAAAGGTACCTCGTTGCATCAAACCCGCTTTACGTTGGTATTCATTCTTCTACTTGTTCTGTCTTAGCATAACTTCAAAGCTAATTTTGTAATTTTTTGACACGAATCTTGGCTTGTCCTTAACCCAAGTCCAGTTGGCGTGCAAAGTTGCAAAGTTCTTTTAGTATATACTATATAAGTAACAATAAGTTTAGGATTGGTCAGTAGTTTGCATCGTTGTGTTGCATCAGCATGCAGGGGCGTAGCCAGGATTTTGAAAAGGGGGGGGGGTCGCACCTTGTCCCCTTTGGTGAAATTTTTAATTTTTTGGCCAAATTTGGTCAATTGGAGACGTATTGGAAAATTTTTTTCGGCCGGACAATAAAAACCAAAAGGGGGACCCTTGTGTACAATTTCTTCAGGTTCGACCAAAAGGGGGGGTCGCGACCCCCGCAACCGCCCCCCCTGGCTACGCCCTTGTCAGCATGTGTTTATGAAAGCTAATAACGTAGGACTTTCACGCCACTATATCGGAATTTGCTCCTTTTAGGGGCCCACTTGTTTATTCTGTGAATTCAAGTATACAAACACAATAAGGTGATATACGTAAAGCAAACAAAATTCACACAGTTTTTTAAACAAAAAGTTATGAACAAGATTTCAGACTCAATAATAGGTTCCATTTGTAAACGAGGAAAGCAAGTGCTTGTATCCCTCCCAGCATTCACAAGGTATCTATTGGAGTCGCACACGCATATATAAACTTTTGAACCTTTGTGAAACACTGTGCTGCAGACACTTCGAAACCAGATTTAGGTGTTTACTGTGAAAACTAGTGTCACAGTAATGATTTTCAAGCATCATATGCTACCATGCAAAGTGAAAATAAAATGAATATTAATAAAAAAGTATGTTTTATTTAATTATATAATAATTGGACTAAAAAAATTATATTCATGAATTGATTTTTGCTTGGACTTGTTGACATTAGTCAAAAACGCAAAAACGCATGAGTTATTGTTGCTGCCATTTTTTACACACAAAGCATTAATCGATATAGCTGATTTTTGCGTATAATTTAAGGGTTATAAAGACATTTAATTATTTGTAATAACTTTACCGGCACAGCGGATACAAACAGTAATATTGAACGAAATAGTGAGAATTTTGGGTTTTTATTGCACGAGTTTAGTTAGCTGGCAAAACTTAATTTAACTACTGTATCAAATACATACATTCACCAATAAAACTAACCATATGGCACTATACCTGGGTCTATGGTACGTACATACATTGGCAATTGGGCGCATAAAATCAGTCTATTACTGTCCAAACATGACTTTTAAGTCAGAGGTAGTCACCAGCCAGTACATGCAAAATTTCAGTTTTTGTCTTTTTTGACCCCCGGAGGATTATTCGATTTTGCTAATTTTTTGATATGTTTTAGAGCTTGTAAAAACGTTTTAGATTCCGTTTTAAAATTTACGGAAGTGGGGGTTCCGGGTATAGTTTGGGGGCAAAATGTGTTTTTGCGAAAATAGCATTTTTTGAAATAATGGCCAAAATTTTTGCAGTTTTTGCACTCTACAGCAAAAATAACTTCAGATTTGAATTTTTCAACTTATTTTACACCTAGGACTATCTTTTCATCATTCAAACTTGCTTGGATAAATTTTTATAAAGAATTACAGAAGTTAACTCAGGCATCGATTTTTCACTCGAAATGTCAATTTTTGAAAGGTCGTATTTCCCGCCAGGATCAATTTCTGGAACTAAAACTTTGCATAGCTTAATAAGTTATGTGATACAATGTTTGGACAAAATTTGAGCCCGATCGGAAAAAGTCGATTTTTTTCGACTGCGAAAACCTTCCTCGATTTGCTGTGAGAACGTGTCTTAAAATGTTAATGACTGACTGTGTTAGGATAACTGATGAAATTTATTGGTCTACAGAACCTACGAGCAAAAATTTCATCTTTTAAGCCCGGTTCATACTCGTCCTTGTCCGTGTCCCTATCATTTCGTCTTTAAGCGACTCCATGAAAACTGTCAATCCAAATAAGCCAACTTTTAGCATGGATAAAGTTTGGGTCACTTCCAGATTACTGCAAAAAGTTAGCCAAAACGCTTGCTCAATTTTTTCACAGCAGCTGACCAAAATTTGTGCTTGTCTCTTTCCCCGTGCCCGTAAGTATGAACCGGGCCTTAATCTTACATTAAAAACACAGTACTCACCCTCGTTACTTCGTTGCTCAAAATTACAAAACACATGATTGTAAGCTCAGTGTTGTTTGTACTCTGGACGATCTAACTGTTGATCTAACTATAAATGAACTACAAGTCCGATTTGAAACGAAAATTTTAATTCAAATACTGAAGAGCAACAATACTTAACATTAAATATAAACAATGAAAACGTCAAACAAAAACAATGAAACATGAAAACGTCAACCATATAAAATAACGAGAACCAGCTCAATAGTTGAAGAAGTTAAGGTGGTTAGTAACGTTTTCAACAGGTTTGCAGGAGTAACACTTGACAACTCACGATTAATTTTCAATCAATAATAATAGTACGCATATTAATTTAGGAAACTACATACAAAACTTGACAACTACTAAAAGGATTTTGTTCAAAATTTGGGATAAATTGGCACACATATGTGTCTACTAAATACTAAAATTTCAAAAATTTTGTCAGCTTAAATTTTGCGTTACATCAATTTCATTTGCAGAATTCTGTAAAAATGTACTTCCGTGGACTAAATCTCAAGTCCGTTTTTAGACAATTTCTGATGTGTCAATTTCTTTATTTGTATTGATTTAGCCTATTTCGTAAAAAAATTAGACTAAAAAATTCGTATATTTTTCAAAATTCGAAAAAATTCAAGATTGAAAGTCCGTAACGTCTTTTCTTCATCATATAAATGCACCAAAGTTAGCATTAAAATTCACCCTGTTATTGGCTATGTTGGTGTAAAGAATGAAATTAGTTGGAATTACACTGTCAATTTTACAAGCAAAACATGAAAAATGCAAAAATTCACGAAATTTGACTACTTTAACAGTGTCTGTAGAGTTCTGCCACTAGCAAATCTGGTCGGCCAAGTAGCGCGCTTCCGGGCCGGGGCCCGCGGCCCGCTACAGGCACGGCGGGCCGTTGCGGGCCGATCGGCCCGGGGACCGCGGGCCGGCCCGGCGCAGGTCCGGGGCCCGCGGGCCGGCCCGGCGCAGGCCCGGGGCCCGCGGGCCGGCCTGGCGCAGGCCCGGAGTCCGCGGGCTGGCCCGGCACAGACTTCATCAAGTGAGAAGATGCCTTGTGTGTGCGTCTGTGTATAGTATAAGTGCTTGAGCATCTGCAAAAATCAATTAATTAATTTATTAATTTATTTATTTAAGGTCGTAGCTTGTAGGAGGAATAACTCACTTATATATGCAATGCAGGCATTGTTCATACGCTGCTGAAGCTCGAGACGACCCTGGGCTTACGGATTCCTACGGCCCGGTGGGTCGCGTACGGCCCGGGGTCCGGAATTTTACCGGGCCGGGCCCATTTCTAAAAAATCACGCCGGGCCGCGGCCCGCTACAGGCCCGGGAAGAACTCTACTGCTGACTAACTTGTTACCAAGAGTACATAATAGCTTCTCATTCTATATAGAAGAAGAGTGAGACACTCTCCAGCCTGCCTGTGTTCTAGCACAGGCAGATGCGCTGGTCGTTTTCAGGCTACATGTTGACATTCTATGCAACATGTGACTGGCCAATCAGCGCGTAGATTGATTGTGTTTATATCCCAAAAGTTTCTCAATCAATTTCGCTGAAAGTTTGCCAAAATATCACCAAAGGTATTTGCAAACCTTTTTTAATGTTTTTACAACCAGACTATGAAGAAATAATGAGTTATTAACCTTTATTCCAATCCCGTTTTATGATTGGACCACGTGCACAGGCGTCTGCCAATCAGAGAATAGAAGCTCGCTTCTGATTGGCCAGTCACATGTTGCATAGAATGTCAACATGTAGCCTGAAAACGACCAGCGCATCTGCCTGTGCTAGAACACAGGCAGGCTGGAGAGTGTCTCACTCTCCTTCTATATAGAGTGAGACGCTATTATGTACTCTTGTTGTTACAGATTTAAGCTAGATAATGTGCATAAATGTAGTTTCAGTCAAGTTCTTTAACGTGTAAAAGACAGCTATTAATTTTTTTGAGTCAATCAAAAGTTATAGCACGTTATAAAAACTGGCGAAAACATAACTAACTACCACCTTAATTCAGCCTAAAACAAAATAAAACAGCAGCAATACAAATGCGTAATAGGACTTCGCTAACCTCAGTAAGTTGAACTTACGGATTTTACTGTAAAAATGCTTATTTACGCTTAGCAAATAAAACAAGCTATGGTAATTTCTCCAGTAAGTAAGTTAAGTTGAGAATACATAACTTATACGAAATAATTTACAAATGTGTTTAAAAAATAAAAGAAAAATAAAATAGAAATAATTGAAAGATCGATAAGTTCAAGTTAATGCGTTTAAACCAGTTCCAAAAATAAATTAGTTGTTTGATAGGACCCCATAATAAACATTATACACAAACAAATACAATTTGCTTGCTAATAGTTTAAATATAGTTATAAATCCATATTAATTATACTGATCGGCTACATTTATTCCACACATGGTTCCATCTTGACTGCCTTTAACCCGAATCCTTCAGTTGGTTTTGCAACACAGAAAGCCGCTGCTTCAAAACTCCATGCTTGTCCTCCAAATCCATCAACTGACCTTCCAAACGGCGCAGTTGAGCGGAGTTGCGTTTCTGGCGCAGCAAAGAACACAAATTGCAAGTCAAAATTGTCACTGAAGTCTGACAAGAAAAAGCTGCGCAACTTCTGACTTAATTTAGTGGCATGACTTCTGCGACTAACTTGCTGTACGCTTGAGACTCAAAACAAATTTTTTTCGTAACGAAATCACACAAGTGTCGTTTTCTCAAGTAGTGCACCTATTTTGGGTCAGACTCTAGTAAGAGCACATAATAAGGCCGAAGCCCTATTGCTGACTTTCGCAA
This sequence comes from Trissonchulus sp. WLG1_4, assembly GCA_030248245.1. Lineage (NCBI taxonomy): Eukaryota > Metazoa > Nematoda > Enoplea > Enoplida > Ironidae > Trissonchulus > Trissonchulus sp. WLG1_4. The sequence goes on from JASANF010015932.1 coordinate 63,323, forward strand.
ATCGGACAATTGCAGCAATATTGTAAGAAAAATCAGTTGATTTGTGAATGGATTATGCACACGACCTAAAGTGCTTAATAGCAAGAAGCAAGACTGCAAGAGTAAACGGTGGAAAAATATGACACTCTCCCCATTGGCTAGCGTGGTAGATTCGTTTCATAATAGCGCCGAAAAAGGTCCCATTTGTAGTAGGTACATTATACCAAAATGGGTTCTGCAACGCGCCAAATGGGTAAAATTGTACGATTTTTTAAGTCAACAATAGACTCCAGAAAAGGCGAATTCTTGAATTTTTTAAATTTAAATTATTTTTTTAAAATTTTCAAATATACACTTGATCTGTTAAGTAATCTGGTCACTGTCCATTGACTACAGGTTAATAAAAAATGGAATATGAAAGCAAAAAAACATCATAAGGAGCTCATGTTAGTTTTAATGGAAGGCAAAACGTTAAAAACCAACCTTTTGAATGTCTACACTTTGAGTTACTTTCTGAAGATCTTGTTCCAATGAATTTAACTAAAAAATAGTACAATATATAAATCATATATACATCAATAGTAAATATACCTACACTGTTGACTGTATCTTAAAACAGCTACGTGCCTGTTTTTTGGAATTTTTGTGCAAAAAGCAGTCAAAAACAAAAAAACAGTGTAGTGCTTAGACTTGTTACCCGTCGACATATACAGCGAGTAGTTTCACTGTCATTCTTCAAAAAAGTAAAGTGTGATAAAAAAGTGACAGAGATAAGTTTCTCAAAAAGCTTCTTAAAAAGCGGTTGAATGGATATTTCTTTCGCTAAATAATAATCTTTACAAAATACAAATAAACGTTAAAAATCCATCGTTGACAAAATGACATCAGCAGTTTTTGACACCAATTTTCGCGATGCTGATTAAACTAAAGCCTGACCAAACAATGTAGAACCCTGAGAGCAAGAGTACATAATAGCGTCCCATTCTATACTGAAGAAGAGTGAGACACTCTCCTTCCTGCCTGTGTTCTAGCACAGGCAGCTGCGCAGGTCGTTTTCAGGCCACATGTTGACATTTTGTGCAACATGTGGCTGACCAATCGGAAGCGAGCTCCGCTTCTGATTGGTCAGACGCGTGTTCCGAGCAGCCGGCACGTGTAGCAACCACAGAAGACATGTCTGTCTGAGTGCTGATTGGAGCACGTGAGGCCGCCGCCTGCGT
>JASANF010015934.1:0-13142 GCA_030248245.1 Trissonchulus sp. WLG1_4
GGTACTACTTGGTTCGGTTGCGCTCTGCTCTACCTGTGTTCTAACACAGGCAGATGCGCTGGTGGTTTTAACCTTGCATGTTGACATTTTGTGACATGTATTAAGCCAATAAAAGCAAGCTCCTCTGTTCACGTGCTCCAATCATAAAACGTTTAAACAAAACGAAAGTTTTATATCAAAAACTTCTCAATAGCGATTTTACACTGAAAGTTTGCCAAAATATCCCTAAAGGTATTTGCAAACCTTTTTTAATGTTTTTACAAGCACACTGTGAATAAATAATAAGTTATTAAGCTTTTATCCCTATCTAAATGCTTATCAACGCATCAGCGATTATATACTAAAAGTGTTGCGCAAAGAATCTACGCGCTGATTGGTTCAGCCACATGTTGAACAGAATGGAAAAATGTAGCCTGAAAAACGACCAGCGCATCTGCCTGTGATAGACACCCGGGCAGGCTGAGGAATCATGTCTCACTATTCCTTCTCTATATAAATTAGAACGCTATTATGTACTCTTGCTGAGCTGTCCCACCTGTGGCTCCCGGAGCGCATATTCGAATTCCACTTTCCCTGGTAGGATCCATGTTTCAACTGAGTAAGAACCACCAACTGTGCGCTCTTGATAGGACGTGCAGGTGGCCTCAGTCATATTCTCTCACTCCGTCAAGGAGTAAGGCGAAGGGTGTGTCTTGAACTGTTGCTGAAATTATTTATTCAATCGTGATATAGAGTATATGTTCCTATTGCGGCAAGTACAACATTGCGATAGATATGCAGAATAAATTCAGAATCTTAACCGCACCCTTTACAATTTTTAGCTCGCTTAACCGCGCTCTTTCAGCTCGGAGCTCTTTTCCCCCGTCACAAAAGGGGTTAAAGAAAATGAATCAAGTAATTGGCTTGAGCTTGGTTCCCCCTTCTAAAAGAGAAAAATCTAATCCACGCGCACACACTAGGTCATATTTTATTATCCTTGCTGCGTATTGTGGACGAAAAGATAAGGTCCTTTTCTTGGCAAAAGTGTGCTATTTGGCAAGTAGGATAAATAAATTTTATGTATTGAACTACAGGAAAACTATATTGAAAAAGGAATATACAGAAGTACAAAATTCCTGACTTACAAAAACGGTAGTTCTCAAATATTAATCCACACTCCGAAAAGCCATTACAAACTGATCACAGCTGTTTCGGCTGCTCACTCCGAACTGGGAATCCGATCGGTAGTTCTTTCGGATCAAAATCCGTGGATATATATCAGAAAAATGTCCGCCATTCAAGATTATCACCAAATTGCGTGGCGTCAATTTTATCTCTGAAACAACACTTAAGTATTAAGATTTAAAAAGTAGGGTGGTAAGGCTATCAAACGTTTTATGTTAAGTTAAAAGTTAGAATCTAAGTTCGTCCCTCCATTTTTTTACTTAAGTTTAAGTTGATGCCCTTGAAATTAAGTTTAAGGTCAAAACAATTCAAATCTAATAAGTTTCAGCCAGAGTTGCGTCATAGGAAGAGTATGACACTCTTCCTATTTTGCTTACGGGCCGTCGTACAAATGCGCCGCAGCGCGAATAAGCCCCCGTTTTATCGCTTCATTTTCCTGGGATAAATACAAAAGTGCAACGAAAACCGTGACTACATCTTGACAGCTCCGTCGGCATTGATTGTGATAGTGTACCAGGTACTGCGTCCGCGGACTGGGCTAAAACTTCATCCAAATCACTGATATTGGTCACTTTGTCCTCACCCTCCTCGAGCCACACCCATTGGTCGTCGTTGTACATGCGTTGGCGAGGCGGTGGTGGTGGTGGTCGTTGCATTTTCGATGGACTCTGTTGTGTCCGTAGGTGCCAAGGAATTGCTGGGATTTAAGGTTTAGGTTGTGACCTGAGTAACGCAGAGGGGTGTATTTAACCAGTAGGAATTGAGTAGATTCAATTTATGCTTAGGTTTTATTAGGTAAAAGGTCATTTAAATTGAAGCAATTTAACACCCGTAAAACCAACAAAAAGAATAGCTCAAGAATAGAAATAGCTTCAAGAATGACTCGCATAAATAAAATAAGTTTTCAATTACACCAACATTTAAGCTCAAGAATAAGTTATTCTCCAGCTATTATAAAAATAATTAATCTTGAGCTATTCTATTAAATGGTCCAAGGGAAAAGTTGGAAAATAAAACCTCGAGAATAACTATTCTGAAATAGCTAGAGAATAAGAAATAGCTCGAGAATAAGCATTAGTAAAATCGGCAGTAAGTTTTGATTAAAACTTAGGCTCCAATATTTGATTGCGTAAGTGGTATTCACAATCAAACCGATTGATATTCATTTTATGTTTAGGTTTAGGCTGTTTTTTGTGTTGGTACTTATAAAGTATCTAGGATAGTAGCAATTTAGGTTTAATTTGGGATTTCGTCTGTGATTTGATGACGTATGCTATTACCATAAATAGGCAGTTTAGGTTTAGGTTCAAAAAAGACTTAGGCATTGATCTGACAGTGATTAGCTATAGGTGATCCTCAAAATCAAGCAAATTAGCTTTACATTTAGTTTACAGCTTTACAGGCTATGATTTGAGTCTAATATTGTATCTAGGCTAACTTATTAGCCAAAAAATGCTAGAACCCTGTGAAGAAATGAAACACGAAAATAAACAAATTGCAAGCATCAGAGAGTTTTTATTTTCATGTATTCACCAACTGGAACAACACAAATACCCCTTACAAGTAAGAAACTCACCGGAAGGACCTCCCTCACCGTCAACTCAAAGCTCTTCACACCCCCCCCGGCCAAATCAGGCCCGGCCCACATGGAAAACGGACGGGGCCTCCGGACTTCACAAGAAACACCGGACGAAGTATGAAACCAGGGCCCGATTTATCGAAACATAATGTTCATTAGTTGAAATTTCGAATTGATGGAAACATCTTCAAGGACAAAGTACGAACATATGTACTGTAACACTCAATTACATATAGGACAAGTGTTCGTCGTTAAAAAACAAAATATGTTCAACGTTGAAAAAACAAATGTTCGCCGTTAAAAAAACAAATATTCGTCGTTGAAAAATTAGACTTGGACAGAGCCCGAGACATCCGTTGAAATGTTCGCGAATGAAACGGCTTTTGAGCGTCAAAATATAACACAAAAGGGGCAATGTTTCCTCTACAGGTGTCTACCCTTTTCCGTCTGTACAACATGTGGCTGGCCAATCAAGCCAGCTCTTATTCTGATTGGACAGACGCCTGTGCACATGCTCCAATCATAAACCAGATAAAGATAAAAGGTTAATAACTCATTATTCATTTATACATCTGCTTTTGAAAAACCATTAAATAGGTTCGCAAATACCTTGGGTGGCAAACTTTTAGGCGAAATTGATTGAGAAACTTTTAAGAAATTCAGAAAAGTTCATATGTTAAAACTCTGAATAAATTTCGCTGAAAGTTGCCAAATATATTAAAGGTAATTCAAAATGTTTTAATGTTTGAAGCAATTTACTGAAATAAATAATTAGTTATTAAGCTTTTTATCCTATCTTAATGCTTATCAGCGCATAAGCAATTATATACTGAAGTGTATTACGCAGAGATATTACGCACTGATTAGCCAGCCACATGTTGCCGGATGTGGACATGCGGCCTTAAACGTGAAAACTGACCAGCGCATCTGTTTGTCTCAAACACAGGCAGGCTGGAGTGTACATCTTGGTTTCTTGTATTTATAGAGTAAGACACTATTACATCTTATTGCTAAATATTCCTCTGTATGTAGAAAAGTCAAAATTATGTGTTTTTTGATTCGTTTTGAAATTTGGAAAAATACCAAGGTACGCGTTCAACCCCCCTCCTTTTTCCTGTTGCGCCACAGCGCAACAGGTACTTTATACTTGGGCCTGTTTCAAAATTGGACTTAACTGGACTTGACTTAACTCGACGCAACCAGCGGACTTAACTGGACTTGATTCTCTAGCAATACGTTGTTCCACTTAGTTTTTCAGCGTATTTACATAGGCAAAAGCGTGTAGAAAAGTTGATAAATTGCTCTTAGAGGGACATATCTAGCAAAGACCAAGATATACAATATTTTCGCAGTTGAAATGATATCACATTATTTTGTTTTAGGAAAGCCTTCCTTATAAACACATCGCCAGTGCTGCAGTACACCAGGGGCACACCACGTATGCCATGCTTTCTGCGCTCAACTCAGTGGTAGTAAAGTCGGACCTAGACCATCTGAAAAATGCCCCTGTTTTTGGTTTACACGTTGATGAATCAACAGATATTACACAGGTGAACAATAACATGCATGAAATTAAATTAAATGAAATAAAAACTAAATTTAAATTACACAAATTAAATGAAATAAAACACATTCTGGTTTTTGGCCATTGCTCGAGTTACGTGCGAAATAGTCACTTCGCAAAATCGCCATTTGATAGAAATAGAAACAAATAGTTTCCACAGTTGAAGGCTAGCAATAGACTACAATATTTGCTTTATCTGACGCACAATAGTTGCTGGTGTCGTAAACAAAGCTCTTAATCAGGCTATGAAGTGATCTATTTTTTATTTCAGACAAAAGCGCTGTTGCTATATGTCAAATTCTTCAATGACGCCGAAACTGTGGTTGATCTGAAATTTTTGGCAGCTTTGGAACTGGAACAGACAGACGCTGCAGCTATTAGTGCTAAAATCGCTGACTATTTCAAAACAAAAAACATTGACGGCCGAAAGTTGGTTTGGTTTACAAGTGACGGTGCTGCTGTAATGTTGGGGGCTAGAAACGGAGTGCATCAGAAGTTGCGTGAAAGTTTCAACAATCCGTACATGCAGGAGTACCATTGTGCTGCACATCGCGATGCTCTGGTTATGAAGGATACCTATAATAAAATGCAGTACTTTGTTCGAATTGACAATTCTGCCAAAGACCTGATTGGATTCATGAGCATGCACAGAGCTAGAATTGCAGCTGTGAATATTTCTGCTTTGCTAGATACAGAATATGTGCAACCGGAAAAGATCTTTGAAATTCGCTGGCTAAGTCGAACGACGAGTATGGTGCAGCTTGTGCGGAGTATGAAAACGATTCAACTAGCTGTGGAAGATCTAGCAAATACTAGTGATGTCGCAAAAGGACTGGCGCGAAAGTTAAAAAGCGTCGAATTTCAGCTGGCAATTCACCACGTAACTGATCTGCTTCAAACTTTGAGTGGGTTGAATCGAAGTCTGCAACAGCGAAGTCTTCACCCTGTGGAAGCCGCAGCGAAGGTCAAAAATGCTATCACGGCTATTGAAGCTCGATACTTATCCAATGAATTCGAAAACGGCCCCAATGCAGAAAGCGTGATCGAAAATTCTGAAAACTTAATTTTGGTGGGTGACGTCGAAGCCGAAAACGAAAAAGTCAAAGGTCAAATGAAAGTTTTCGCAGGCAAAATCGTTCAGTCGTTCAAAGTCCGCTTTCCTGATAACAACGGCATCATAGAGTCTTGCAAAATTTTTGATCCAAACATGACAGATTGTAGTAGTGCTGAAATGGAACGTTACGGAAGTGCCGATATTAAGCATCTGATTGAAATTTCCCAAAATGACTTTGATATTGATAAAATTGATGCAATTGAAGAATGGGCAGTGTTTCGCAGTGCAGTTATGGCTATAGACGCAGATCGCAGACCCAAAAATATATACGAAGCCTTCAAGCGTGCAATTGTTGATGAACGGTTTCCAAATCTGTCCCACTTATGCAAAATTCTAGCCTGTTTTGATGCGTCTAACGCAGAAGTTGAGAGGGGATTTTCCTTGATGCACCGAACAAAAACAAAGCTGAGGAATAAGCTAAAGGTAAAAAAGGTCCAGACTCCAGAGCTTTTCAATAAGGAAAGGTATAGAAGTTATAACAAATATTAGACTATTGCATACTATTAATTAATACTACTAAGAACAGGTTTACAAGCTACGTACATATACATAGAACATATTGAAAACTTTTAAAAGTTTTAACCAGAAAAAATTATAAAAAGTATTATGAGTAAAAGTATCAAGTATTAAATACATACGTATCGAATCCAGTATATACCAATAACTAGCAAGTATCAAATCGAAACTGTGTGATAAGTTGTCTGCACAACTCGGTATACTTATAAATGAACAACCGGGGAGGATAGAGGATGAAAGTTATGGGCCGAGCCATCCCACCCCTACCAGAATTTATCACTAATGGACATATCTGTTGTTTATAGATAACGACGATCGACTCATTGATGCGCCTAAGGCTAAATGCAGCGCCCGTTGACTTATTTGACTATGATGGATGGCGGATTCGACCCTACAACGTATGGATGGCGGGTTCGACCCGCGGACGCTACAAAGTTGATCAAGCGGGGCCCAGCAGCCCCTCAGTCGCTCATACAACTAACTCGGACAGTGACATTGAGTGCGAAGAAGTTGACGCTGCGGCTGCCCATGTTTAGCTTGGATAAATAGTACTGTAGTCGACGTATGTACTATGTCAAAAGATAACTAAGATCCTGAACGTTTGAATAATCTGCATTTTTATCAAAAGTTTTGTTTTTAATAAAAATTGTTGAATTTTATCTAAATTACGAATTCGTTTAATATAATGAATAAACACAAGAATATATCTAGGTCAACTGTCCATGGGCTGATACTTAATTAAAAAAAATTAATTAGTGAAATTAACTGAAAAAATTAGTTGAAAAATTTTATTCAAAGTAACGACACTTTCAACTCAAAATTCTGTGTCCTTTTTTGTGTGTTTTTATAAGAAACTGTGTGTTTTTATAAGAAATTGTGTGCGAAAACACAATAAAAAACACAAAAAAACCGTGTGTCAGATTATTGTTTACAGTTTTTTAGAATCAAAACAGAGGCTCTTTGACCGGGCTCCTGCCGAAAAAATGGCCAAATTCACCAGAACCGGCCAATTTTTGACCAAATTCAAACTTGGCCTTAATTTGGGCTTGAGACAACGGATTCAACTTCGAATATCAACTGAAGAAACCCAACTCATCAAGTACAAGTAAGCATATATAACCCAATCGCCCCTATATATTGGGCTTAGGCATGCTTAGGCTTAGGCTTAGTATCAGGCTAAGGCTGTGTTTACATTGAGGCCCGAATTCACATACTAAGAGTTATTCAAATACTAACGCTAAGCGTTTGCTAAGTGTTAGCGCTTAATTTGTACTAAACTGTTATTCACAAAATAAACGCTTAAAAATTAGTGTTATACTAAACTTAGCGTTTAGCAACTTTTGTGCTTAGTTTTGGCTTTGGCTTGCAGTGCGCTCCCTGCTTGATGTGGATCCGGAATTCGTTATTTATCCGCATTTCCATTTGGTATTTATAAATCCGATTATAGATTTATTTAAATTACTATTTCTTATTAATAATATTTTGGTTTCTCGAACTATACATTTGTAAAAAATGTTTTCAGCAGGTGGATTCCTGAAAAATGCAAAATCAGCTCTGCGTGTTTCAGGGGGCATATCATGAAAAATATAAATTTTCAAATAGAAGTTCTTGAAGAAAAATTACTTCGATTATTAAGATGCTCTACTCAAAAATGTAAAAAAACGAATTTGGACAACAAAGTGCATTTTTTATTTTTGGCGATTTTTTTTTGTTCCCCTTATTTTCTTCTTTTTTTTTTTGTTACTTTTATTAAACGAGCAAAATGGATTGAATTGGTCGGAAAATGTTACTAATATCCTAAATTGCATGCCCTTCCTTCCCATGGCGGCCAAGAACCTCCCCCACTCTCCCCACCCCTACCCCACACCATCCACTAACTAAGCGCTTAGCGCTTAGGGAGCTCCCGAGGTCCCTAAATTTAAGCGCTTAATTCTAAGCCAAACACTAAATTTTAAGTATGTGAATACAAAATTGAAACGCTAAGTTAAGCGTTAGTGTTTGCTAAGCGCTTAAATAAACACTAAGTATGTGAATAACACTTAGCGCTTATAAGCGCTAACTCTAAGTGCAAACACTAAGTTTAAGCGTTACACTTAGTATGTGAATACGGGCCTGAGTTTTTTTTCAGCTGCTCGATCAGCTGAAAAAAAACTGCAGCTTTTTTCGCCGTTTCCGGCTTTTTTTCAGCTGCTCGAGCAGCTGAAAAAAAGCTCGAGCAGCTGAAAAAAAGCTGGAACTGCAGCGTTGTCATGACAACGGAGCAGCTAGTCTATAGTGACCGCCGTACTTATCCGCTTTTTTTCAGCTGCTCGAGCTTTTTTCCAGCTGCTCCGGCAGCTGAGCAGCTGCTCGAGCAGCTGGAAAAAAGCGGGAAATGTCGAAAAAAAGCTGAAGCTTTTTTTCAGCTGCTCGAGCAGCTGAAAAATAGCTCAATGTAAACACGGCCTTAGGCTTACAAATGTAAACACGGCCTTAGGCCTTGTAGGTTCAAATAAAAAAACGAAATTTTCAAAAAAAAAATCCTGCCAGCTTAGCCTAGAGAATCCTGCCAACTAAAGTAGCCTAGACGATGCCGTAAAACAGCATAACGCACTCAAAACTATCCAAAAACAAAGATTATAGCCATTTTTGGCTTCGAACTTTAGCCTACGTTCACTTCCAAAAACACTGAAAATGCAATTTTCAAGGAGTCCTAGCTCAAAAAATCCAAATTTGTGGATAGGGGTTCTATTACAAAAAATGCTTCCCTCAAGGTGCTCTACTGCAAAAAATAGGTCCACTATTCCCCCCCCATCTGGGGAGTCACAGGAAAATTTTCTAGAAAAAAACCAGAAAAAAACTAGAAAAAATTTCTGGTTTTTTTTCTAGTTTTTTTCTAATTCTTCCTGACGAATATCTAGTTTTTTTCTGGTTTTTTTCTAATTTTTTCTAACTTTTTTTCTGACTTTTTTCTGTTTTTTTTCTAACTGCCAGTCTCACGATCTAGTTTTTTTTCTACTTTTTCTGGTTTTTTTCTGACCCTACAGAGAATGTTTTCTAGCTTTTGGCTGGGATTCACAACCTAACACTAAGGCCCGTATTCACATACTAACACTAACGCTTAAACTTAGTGTTTACACTAAGTGTTAGCGCTTATAAGCGCTAAGTGTTATTCACATACTTAGTGTTTATTTAAGCGCTTAGCAAACACTAACGCTTAACTTAGCGTTTCAATTTTGTATTCACATACTTAAAATTTAGTGTTTGGCTTAGAATTAAGCGCTTAAGTTTAGGGACCTCGGGAGCTCCCTAAGCGCTAAGCGCTTAGTTAGTGAATGGTGTGGGGAAGGGGTAGGGAGAGTGGGGGAGGTTCTTGGCCGCCATGGGAAGGAAGGGCATGCAATTTAGGATATATTAGTGACATATTCCGACCAATTCGATCCATTTTGCTCGTTTAATCGCCAAAAATAAAAAACGCACTTTGTTGTCCAAATTCGTTTTTTTTACATTTTTGAGTAGAGCATCTTAATCGAAGTAATTTTTCTTCAAGAACTTCTATTTGAAAATTTATATTTTTCACGATATGCCCCCTGAAACATGTAGAGCTGATTTTGCATTTCTCAGGAATCCACCTGCTGAAAACATTTTTTACAAATTTATAGTTCGAAAAAAATATATATTATTAATAAGAAATAGTAATTTAAATAAATCTATAATCGGATTTATAAATACCAAATGGAAATGCCGATAAATAACGAATTCCGGATCCACATCAAGCAGGGAGCGCACTCCAAGCCAAAGCCAAAACTAAGCACAAAAGTTGCTAAACGCTAAGTTTAGTATAACACTAATTTTTAAGCGTTTATTTTGTGAATAACAGTTTAGTACAAATTAAGCGCTGACACTTAGCAAACGCTTAGCGGTAGTATGTGAATAACTCTTAGTATGTGAATTCGGGCCTAACACTAAAGTTTCCCTTAAAAGTTAGTGAAACACTTAAATTTCAGCCTGAAACACTTAAAATGTTAGTGTTTCGAGGCCAATTTTAAGTGTTTCACTAACTTTTAAGGAAAAAGTTAGTGTTTGGCCCGTATTCACATACTAAGAGTTATTCACATACTAACGCTAAGCGTTTGCTAAGTGTTAGCGCTTAGTTTGTACTAAACTGTTATTCACAAAATAAACGCTTAAAAATTAGTGTTATACTAAACTTAGCGTTTAGCAACTTTTGTGCTTAGTTTTGGCTTTGGCTTGGAGTGCGCTCCCTGCTTGATGTGGATCCGGAATTCGTTATTTATCGGCATATCCATTTGGTATTGATAAATCCGATTGTAGATTTATTTAAATTACTATTTCTTGTTAATAATATATTTTTTTTCGAACTATACATTTGTATAAAAAATGTTTTCAGCAGGTGGATTCCTGAGAAATGCAAAATCAGCTCTGCATGTTTCAGGGGGCATATCATGAAAAATATAAATTTTCAAATAGAAGTTCTTGAAGAAAAATTACTTCGATTAAGATGCTCTACTCAAAAATGTAAAAAAACGAATTTGTACAACAAAGTGCATTTTTTATTTTTGGCGATTAAACGAGCAAAATGGATCGAATTGGTCGGAAAATGTTACTAATATATCCTAAATTGCATGCCCTTCCTTCCCATGGCGGCCAAGAACCTCCCCCACTCTCCCCACCCCAACCCCACACCATCCACTAACTAAGCGCTTAGCCCTTATGGAGCTACCGAAGTCCCTAAAAGAAAAAAACAAACAAGAAAAAGAAAAAACAAAACAAAAAACCACCGCAGCGCAAAGAAAGCCAAAACACCCAACAACAAAAACACAACAAAAAAAAAAAAAAAAACAAAACAAAAACAACAACAACAAAACAAAAACAACACCCTTAAGCGCTTAATTCTAAGCCAAACACTAAATTTTAAGTATGTGAATACAAAATTGAAACGCTATGTTAAGCGTTAGTGTTTGCTAAGCGCTTAAATAAACACTAAGTATGTGAATAACACTTAGCGCTTATAAGCGCTAACACTAAGTGTAAACACTAAGTTTAAGCGTTACACTTAGTATGTGAATACGGGCCTTAGTGTTAGGTTGTGAATTCCAGCCTTTTTCTGGTTTTTTTCTAACTTTTTTCTGTTTTTTTCTAGTTTTTTTTCCAGCTGTTTTCTACGTTTTTTCTGGCTTTTTTCTAGTTTTTTTCTGGTTTTTCTCTGATTTTTCACCAACCCTTTCTCGGACATTCTCAATTTTTTCAGAGTGTTCCCTGATGATTTTCTTTATTGTTCAGCCACGTTAATGCTCTTTATATACGTTTTCTGAAACTGAATTCTAGTTGTTTTTCGAGGGTGTCTAGTTGTTTTATGCACTGTTTCTAGTATGTATATGCTAGGTTTTTAATTTTTTTCCAGATTTTTTCTGTTTTTTTCTAGTTATTTTCTAACTTTTTTCTGGTTTTTTTCTAGTTATTTTGCTAGTTGTTTTCTAGTTGTTTTCCAACTTTTTTCTGATATTTTTCTAGTTATTTTCTAACTTTTTTCTGGTTTTTTCTAGTTATTTTCTAACTTTTTTCTGGTTTTTTTCTAGTTATTTTCTAGTTGTTTTCTAACTTTTTTTCTGGCTTTTATCTAGTTATTTTCTAACTTTTTTCTGATTTTTTTCTAGTTATTTTCTAACTTTTTTCTGGTTTTTTTCTGGTTTTTTCTAGTTATTTTATAACTTTTTTCTGATATTTTTCTAGTTATTTTGTAACTTTTTTCTGGTTTTTTCTAGTTATTTTCTAACTTTTTTCTGGTTTTTTCTAGTTATTTAACTTTTTTCTGGATTTTTTCTAGTTGAATGGTCTTACTGTATATATATATATATAGTCAAAGGGAATAAAAATTACAAACTCAGCAGCATAAATACACGTATAAATAAATTTACCCCTTGGACCCCCGTTCGGTGGGTGTTGGAATGCATGGAGGTTCTACACAAAAACAAACCACGGATTCGTAATCAGGGGCTCAAATCACCTCTATGGACATCAAAATTGAAATTTTGAAAGTTTTACCCCTTGGACCCCTGTCGGGGGGGGGGGTAACCTAAGGGAGGAGGTGGGGTCGCAGGGGAGTCAACGAGAGTCATAGACGAAAAAAGACCTCAGATTCGTGTTCAGGCAGTCAAATTACACCTATGAACATCAAAATCCGAATTTTGAAAACTTGACGCCTTGGACCCATTGTGGGGGGGGGGGGGGGGTAAATACCCTAGCAAAGGGTCGTAGGAGAGTTCACGAGAGTCACAGACAAAAATGAACCTTGGATTCGTGTTCAGGGGGTCAAATTACCCCAATGGACATCAAAATTTCAAATTCAAAAAAAATTGACCCATTTTGCCCCCCTGGGTGGCACCCTGGGGGGCATGGGTGTCCAGAGTGGGTATAGGCAAAAATAAATCTCAGATTCGTGTTCAGGACACCAAACTACCTCTAGAGACAAGTTTTTGAGAATAAACTCGAAAAAAAAATTTTTACCCCAAAAGTGCAAAAGGGTCCAGAGTCCCCTTTGAGAACACCCTAGGGGGGCAATCGGTGGGGCAATGGGTATTAATATGATATGTTCGCAAGATCACAATCCATATTACACGAAAAAACTTGAACTATCATGAAAAACAAGCAGCAAACCTAATTAGTCTACTATGAAGTTACGTACGCGCATACATGACACACAGCCAACCGGGGGGTATATACCGTCTAGGGGACTATTCAACATCTGAGTAAGAAAGTGATAATACCAGTGAATGCACAGCATATGGGTTTATATTCGTATACAAAACGATAGACCTCCAGCTATAACCATGATAGCTCCACTGCCCGTAGCGAACCTACCCCCGTAATACACGTGGCGGGGGGTATGGGCATGTCCTGGGGCTTATAGGCCGAAATTCAAAAAAAGCCCATGTTAGTTTCTATTCCACTACTGTACCACCTCACATGCAAAAGATCATGACTGGCCGTTTTGCGCAACTTCTTAAAAAGTGTGCTAAACTTTTTCGTACTTAGTCATTTTTTGGACCCCAAAAAAGGGGTTTCCCCCCTCCCAGCACAGCCTCTCACGAAAACACCCGAGCAAAACCATTTTTTCCGTGTCTATTGCAGGCTATACGAAATGTGAAAAACCAAAAAGGTGTCGCTCGGATGAACTACCGGCGAGAAAAGTTCTGGAAAAAAAA
>JASANF010015935.1:0-16178 GCA_030248245.1 Trissonchulus sp. WLG1_4
TGCCTTGTACATACATAAATATTACACAACAATTAGAAACAAATAAAACAAACATTTACCGAGTGAGTAATGTGTAATTTTAGCATACAGGTATAGACTTTTGATTCCTCAGCTTTTAGAAGCAAATCCAAATTAGTAAGTATTCGGTACATTTACAACAGTTATTACACATTACTCGTTATCAGCACCTTGGTAGTTAACAAAGGTGCTGACACTATCAATAGTGTTGTTCAAGAAAGAGTAGTACTCTCTGAGCACTCTCTTGATGCGCACCAGTTTTAGGCAGGCGTACGGCATCAGACGGTCAGTTACGACCTCAAGCTTCTGCCTGCAGTAGGGGCACGTCCGTTTGTTCCTGGATTTCCAGGTTGAAATGCATGTACGACAGACATCGTGCATGCATTTCAACCCTCCCCACTGCCCCGGCAAAATCTGTTGCATGCAAACCACGCAGGTCAAGTCTGCTGGTGGGTGCGAGAACTTGACGTGCCGAATTAGACGGCTCTTTTCGAAAAAAATATGCTGTTGCATATCCCCGTCCTCATGGGGTCCGCACAGAGCACAACACTCAGCAGATTTCAGCGAAAGGTCTATGCGTTCCATTTTGTTCTAAAATACGGAATAGAAACGTTGCAACTCTTGCTATTAATATTGTTTTGTACAAAAAGATAAAAAGGTTTGGATGTCAAAATTATAATTTCAGTCGACTAAAGTGAGATGTTTCCCGACGTTTAGTAATTTTCAGCTAGACTCCCACATTTAGAATGACAAAAAGCTATAGCAAAGAACAATTTATAACCAAGAAAGCATGCAAACATGTATTTCAACGTTTAACGTAATTCAACCATTAAACAGACAAACATACATTTTCATAATTTTTTTATTTCTCAAAGTCAAATCTCAAGCACCTCATCCTCTTTCAAAAGGTTTTATTTACAGAGCATGCAGTTCACAGTTAGCAAGGTATCAGTCCGATGCTGTCGGCATGAGCCATGATGTGGTTCCACACTTTTGTGGCGAACTCGTACAGAAACTCCTCGTCGAGCCACTCGCCAGGTGCCATTTCTTCGGCACAAGCAGCCCCAAAGTAGTCCAGGAACGCCATATTTAGGCATCCTACAGAGTGTAGAGTACCTGTACCGCAACTGGTACAGTAGCGGTCAATTTTGTCCAGGACATTCTTTGCAACGAGAATCAAAAAATCAAAATTTTCTCAAAAAAATTTAACTAAAAAAACTAAAATTAAAAAAAACACAAAAACCCACCCCCAAAATAAAAAAAAAAAACAAAAAAAAACCAAAAAAAAAAAAAAAAAAAAAAATAAAACATAAAAAAAAAAAAAAAACAAAAAACAAAATAAATATTTAAACAAAACTTCCAAACACAAAACATAATATAAAAAATATTATTACCCACCCTTTACCACCGAATAAAAAAAAAATAAATAACATCCACAAAACAAACCCCCCACAAAAAAACAAAAAAAACGATTCAGGACCCGTCTTGCATGTGCCGTGACAAAAGAGGCAATGACAGGGGATGAAAAGGGGTGCGTGACGTTGAGTGTTTTGGTGTCCTCAACGTAAGTGCACAGCAGAGTGGCATCGTTTATGAGGGCAATGCTGCGGATTTCTTTGGTGTTGCACATCATCAGTTTCCGCAGCTTGCTGGGCTCGGTCACGTACACGGTGCTTGTTCGTTCATCGTTTTGTGCCAGTTTTCCCCTGAAAATTAACCTATATATATGTGACATTATAAGAAAGCCCTCGAGTTAGGAAGATATTAAATTTAGTAAATTACTTTGATGAAATTACTTATTGTGTAGTTTAACTAAGTTAAAGTATAATCCAAAGCATAACTTACCACAGACTGTTAACTTGTAGTTTGGCAATAGCGCGCCGCCCAGGGTTAAAGACAACTTTAGTTGGATCAAGCATAATGCCCTGACTGTGGCAGCTCTGGACGTATGCTTCCTGCAGATTGTCGCACTCATCGCAGTGATCACATGCTGCTTCGCACCCGCTGCAGTGTGTTTCTTCAGGGTATCCTAAAAATATACAAGTAAAAAAAGTATTGTTATGATATGATTCTTACGCAAGTTAAAATTGTTATGCTAATTCAAGAATTAAAACATTAAACAAGTCATTCAAGTGTTCTAATAAAGTCTAACTAAAGCTCGATCAGTTGGAAACTTTTGAAGTATTGAAAATAACTAAATTATATACTATAATATACACCTGATGACTCGATCTTTTGTCGAATCATGTCGTCTATATATTTTGTGAAGATGGTGTTAGACGATTTGTAACCCCAGCATTCGTATGTATGCTTTATCCTGTAGCCGAGTTGCAGGGCGTCTTTCAGTTCGATGGATGTCCACACGCCCGTGAGACAGCGGTCATCTTCGTTGTGATCACAGGACGTTTGTCGTTTTTCGGTTGCGCATGCGTAGCATAGGGTGAACACCAGTTTTCCGTTGATTCTGTAAATATAGAAGTTACCTAAAAATTTTCTAACTTACGTACGCTCACTAATTCTAGTTTAAAACATAACGTATTTAGATTTAAAATTCAAATCAACCCAATTTTAGCGAATCATATTTAAATCAATTCAATGTTAGCGAAAACAGTAAAAGTGAATAAAAGTTAAGCTCACTTTAGCGGTAGGACAGGAAATAGCAGGTTGACCGGTGGTAGGACACAGACTTTTAAGAGTCCAAAGAAACTGTCACACGCAGCTGGTGTGAAGGCATCACCCTGCGGTAAGTCTTTGGCGAGGATGACCGCGGGATGCCCTACTGGATACTCGAAAGTGTCCCCTTCTAGGTCAATACCCTTCATAACATAGGGGTAGAGGCTTGTGACGTCTACGTATAAAATTTCCCATCCATGTGAAATCTGTAGGTCTGTTAGCTCAAGTAATAGTCTGTTGGGAGATGTGCGACCCCCGTAAAGTGCTGATCTGGGAGTAATAGGGTCTTTGTAAAACGACCAAAGTCGATTGTTTGACCAAAAGTTTCGAAATTGGTTGTCAGTTTTTAACAAGTTGTTGATGGAATGCTCCCACACCATTTCAACACTATACCCGTTTTGTTCTATGTGTTTGTGTTTCATAATTGTTTCTAGATATATGTCTTGGTGGGGACGTTTGAATTGGGGATGGAGGGCCTGCTGATTAGGATAGCACTCAGGACAGCTAAAACACACGTAATATTGCATGCAGACAAACCTCTCTTTTAGAAAATTATTGAAACAGGTAGTTGTTTTAGTAGCAATGAAGTTGAAAAAAGATACAATTGTTTTAGTCTTATAATTTTTGTATGTCAAAAGTTCTTAATATTACAATCATAATGAGTTTAACTTGATACACAAAGTTGCACACTTACGAATGGTAGTAACACCCCAAAATGCTGATGACTTTGTTGTCACCATCCACTTTCCCATCGACAGGCAATCCAGCGACTATGACCTCTCTATGACTGTTCCCAGCATGAAAAATTTTGACATTGTGCTGAATTTCGTAATACTCGAGAAATTTAATAGCAGCTAGCGAATTATAGCGTTTCGGATCTGAGTATCCTTTTGGCGGTGTCAGTGCTAACTTTTTTATTGGCATCTTATATGCCCTATAAATCAAGGAGCACATGTTTGACAACGTGACAGCATGCTGTAACGGATTTATTTGGGTCTCAGTCAGAGAAATTTGTTGGAACTGTGACATCGCTTTTCTGAGAATTGTCACGTCGCTGGAGCAATACCTGGAAATGAAAATTTTAATACTATGTATGTGTACTTTGCGTCTTCTATTTTAAATATATATATATATATATATATATATATATATATATATATATATATATATATATATATATATATATATATCTATATATATATATATATATATATATATATCTATATATATACTATATAGCTTTGTAAATAGTGTTATTTTAAATGTATAAAACTTAAAATATTCAGACTTTATGTAACAGATAGGGCAACACAAGCTTACTTTATGGCTTCTTCTTTGAAATTGAACTTCTGGCCAATTTGACGTGAATACCAGGCCAGGAACTCGTGTTTTTCTTTCGTGCATCGAAATTTGCGGTCGTAGTAGGATAGCTCGGGCCATTGACCGTCGTAGATCCAATTGTTGGGGTTATTGGCGAACGAGTATGGGAAGTGACCCTGAAAAAATAACACAATATTGTTTCAGATTGTCAAGCGTGGAGTGAAACTAATGTTTGGTGCTGTAACTACGGTGTTAATGTGGCTATGTCTGGTAAGTTCTTACTTTAACGCTGTCAGCAATGTTGAACATATCAGGCAATTTGGCGAGAGCACACGGGAGAAATAGATAGGAATCTTTGAAAGTTATTCCACTGATCTCCATTAAAATAATTTTACATCCGTTAGATAGTACTTTCGGGGCCATGCCTCTGGAAACTAGCTCCTTTAAAATAAACCAGTGGTCGAATTTACCCCCGTTATGTGCAAACAAAATTCCGGGTTTTCGCCTGATTATAAAATCAACAAAGTTTTGAACGGCGTCTTTCCCCCAAAATGTAAATTCACCAATTTGGCAATTGTTGCACAGTAGCTCGTTAGCAAACTGATCGCAATGTTCACACAGCAATTGGCACACAATGAGGTACGGCCACATAGAGTTATCGGGCAAGACATACGTTTCGACATCATAAAATCCCCATATTTTTGATTTTAAAGTCGTAAGTGAATAATTAGGACGATTGATAAAGCAAAGATGACCAAATGGAACAACTTGCTTACAGTTCCGGCACAAAAATTTCCCACATAAATGAGCAGGACTACTCGGGTCGGTTGAAACACGTTTACGACACGAGGCGCATTTTCGAAAATGATGGCAGGCTTGACTAGCTATATGTTTGTCGTAGCACTTCTCATTTCGAAATAAAATTTCACAGTTATTACACTTACGGGGATCCGGTGGCTCAAGACTACACTCCGTCCCTTTGCAATTTGAGCACGTAGCTAAGCACCGGTGGCGATGGATGTACGTCAGACCGCAAACCTCGCAAACTTTACGTTTCCCGTAAAATTTTGTAATGCTCGTAATTAGACGAAAGTGAGAATTATGGCAATACAAATAAAGTTTCTGTCTTTTTTCCGGTCCGGAAAACGTAATGTTATTCGCGGCGTTGCTCTGGATCACAAGCAGTTGCAACTCGCAATGATTTGCGAGATACTGAGCTGCGATTTGCCACTGCTCGAGTCCTGCTGGTACTCGGTGATCTAGTTTCGCTCCACGACAGAAAACAAGTGCTCGCTGTTTCAACGCACTACTTTTGTGCGGATTTTTATACCAAAATTGTTTTGAAAAATTGGTGGTAGAGTTTTTTCTCAAAATTCCGGCCGCAATGCAAAGGTAAAAACAGGAGTTCCCAGTGTTTCGGGGGTCCCATAGAGATCGTTTTCGATGCATAAACTCTTCTATATTTGAAACATGGCCAGGCTTTAGACGACCAGACCCTTGGGGGACATTTATTGTTCTTAAACTTATGGAAACTGGTTCTGTTGCTCCGAACTGATCGTTAGAGCTCACCAAGTCTTCAATTTTTTTCAAAATAACTTCAGAGGAAAAGTCTTTTGATGGCATTAGCGCCGTATTTACAGGAAACGACAGCGTATCAGACAGTACACAGGCTTGGACGTAACAATTTTGGTCACGTAATGTACTCGATATAACATCTTGAAATACGGATCGCATTACATCTAGTACGTAACCGTTTTTAGAAAGCTCTACTCCCGCATCGGACATTTGAACACGCAGTTCCCTTTCTGAAGCCCCAAACTTTTTATTGTGTCGAATTCTGTCGTGTATTACATCATAATACTTAGTATTAGTGTCTACTCCCGAGCTTGGACCGGGATCCGACTCGCTGGTTTGCTCAGGAGCGTGGGTAGGGTTCGCTACAAAGCTCTCCATAGGCTCTGTAGGGTTCTGCACCGAGGTGCCAGCTGAGTAATCGGGAAGTGGTGTGAATGGGTTTGTGGTTTGTTCACGGTCTGCTACTGCGCTGGTAGTGGGATAGGTTACGATCGACTGACCTGTATGATCCGATTGACTGTTACCATGAAAGCGGTTGATGTGACGATCAAGGGCAAATTTGTAGTTCGTGGTAAACGGGCACCGTTCACATCGATAGGTCGGACTGGCTGCATGGACACGTCGGATGTGTTGACGGAGCGTTTTTTCTGTCGCTAGCGTCTTCTTGCAATGAGGGCATTCAGCGCATGAAAATAAGGAAAATATTGTTACAGGTCACTACTACGTGTAACGCGGTTGCGTCTATGATTCTGCTTATATGTTTTTACACAGTATTGCAATAGACAGAATATAGTTTCAAAACAGTTTTGTAGAAAAACTATAGAAATTGTTCTTATAGGAAGTTTCAAAAAACTGGTTACTGCATATGATTTTACAAAAAGCTACTTAAGCTCAGCTGTGTGGTTGAGCAGTTATATAGACGAAGCTTGTATTAATTTCAGATACCAACAAAGACGTGAGAGGAGAAGCGGGAAACACATGTCCGAGTATGACTTTTTAATGTAAGCTTATAAGGGCAAAAAATTGTTTAGAGGGCTAAGACATTTTTAGTGATTTGATTTAGGAAAAAATCATTTTAGTGAGTAAGCACTAATAAGATTTTCAGTTTTTAAAATTTAATGTTATAGGGCTTTAGTAATTTCTTAGCATGTAGTTACACACACGTGTACACATGGTCTTGGTCTGTGGGGGTTGTTCCAGAATTTTCAAAATTTTAAGGGGGTTTGTCTTGACTGTTCGGGGAGCTGAACTGACAAAAACGCAAAAATTTCCATTTCTTGCCTAAAAATGGGAACAAAATTTGGGTATTTTTACCAATCTTTTAGCTTTTTGTCAATTTTGAAGCATTTTACAGTGGACAATTTCCAAAATTGGGTGGTTGTAGCGGAATGTCAAATCTGAGGCGGGGGGGGAGGGGTTGCCACCCCTTGTGCATTTGTGGTTATACAGTATACACGGTATCTATGTTTTATATTATTTTACTTAGCGGTTGTAGAAAATTTGAAAACGACTACATATTTTCTGAAGAACTCATAACAGACACAGAAATATTGCCTTATTTTTTATTTTAGGGCAAATTTAGGAAAGTTTGGAAAAAAATTATATCGACTTGAGATTAACGCGTTTTAAAAATATATACTTTATTTTAATAGGACAAATTATTTCGTAATTTTAACTTAAAAAACATTTTGAAACACTGTAGTTTCTGAGCATTGATCAGAATCGGCTTACCCATTTTATTCGTCCGAGTTTGTTTCTTGATGAGCAGGTCCGGTGGTATGGTGAGACGGAGTAATGTGGTATGGTGGTCGGCCGGGACTACGCAATAATTGGTGGTAGAGAACGAATGGGTATGGCTTAATGTGGGTGCTGGAGATTAAATGGTAACAGGTATGGCTGGATGTGGGATGGTGGGAACTAAGCGTTTACACTGGGAGGCTGTATTGAAGGGAAGAGTAGAGCGGTCGGGGAGAGAAAAGTCTGAACCGACCGCTCATTAGGTGCCCAGAAACTCAGAATGAGCTTTCTGAGTTTTTCGAACTCCGAAACAACTGTTCGACAGTTGTTTCGACCGTTAGAGTCATTTGTCGACCGTTGGAGCCGTTTGAAATGGGTCCGATGTACGCGTAGACAATTTTACGTCATAAGAATATATTTTCGTGACATGTTACTGCATATTTAAATAGGTACATACTTTTTTCATCAACAATAGTTAATATAGTTACATTAGTAGTACTATAGCTTTTGCCTTGCATAATTTCAAAGCACCCCCTATTGTAGCTTGTATTTTAAACAGTTGTTCATGCACAAATCAACTAAATTAACCAAAAATTTTAAGATATATTACTTCCTTAGTGTCAAAATTGACCTAGCTACGAAAATTTTAAATTCAAACGTACGTAGCTAACTGGCATTTTAACCCTACCCAGTAAACAGCAGGTTGCTGCCCTTAGTTGTCTTTTTACCGGTCAACTGAGGACAACTGCATGTGTCCTCAAATGACCTGTCCCCAGATGACCCCTAGGACAGCTACTGGAGGTCTTGACTTAACTCCAGCAGCTTGAAATATTTGGCCCGGTCCACCCAGCTGACCACCTGACGCGCTAATAGGCCCCCAACCTATTAGTGCACAAATATACTATATATATTACATGGCGTAATATATATAGACATTTACACGTGTAAATGTGAAGATTTCACATTTACATGTATTCATAGGGCAACGTATTCACATTTAATATATGTATCCATAAACACATATATTAAATGTGCAACCCCTATAAATACGTGTAAAATGGGTTCTATAGAGGTACCTATTCATCACACCCCATGTGTCTGTTTCAGCGGCAGCATAGGGCGAGGGGAGCGCCGCCTGGAGCCACTGCGGGCGGACGTGCCGAAGGGCTCGCTGTACTGGTCGGAGGGCTGCGTGGTGCTGCACGGGGAGGGCTATCTGCGGGTGGAGTCGTTCGCCCAGTGCCCCTTCTCCGAGCTGGTGGCCAGTGACGCGTCCAGCATCAGCGGCGCAGTCATCACGGCCAAGTCCAACAGCGCCGTCCTCTCCCCACAGACGCTTGCCTACTTTGCCATGGCCATTGATGAACTGGACCTGCTCATTTCCGAGTGGTTTCCGGGTAGGGTCTCCCGTGAAACTGGGCTGCAACACATTGTATTCGTTTTCCTGTTTGTTTTTAGTACTATTTTTTCTTATTAGCTAAAACTGTTTGTTCCCTATTCCATCCTCTGGAGTTAGGAAGTAGTTTGGTGCAAAACTTTGGTGAGAGGCGAGATCATCTCCTCCGCGAGAACTTGTTTATAATTAATTTGAGTCTACGACTGTTTGTCAACCATAGCTGCAGTCTGCTTAAACAGACTTCGCGACATCGTAAATACTGGGCGACTTGAACTGTTACATGTTGAATAAAAAATGACGTAGAATTTCACTACTTCTAAAATCCATTTAGCAAACATCATTTAGTTGTGGACAAGACGGCATCGGTTTCTGGAACGCTTCTTAACTTTTTGTTATTGTCAAATCCGGCAGACTATAGGAATACTCAGGTAATTCTACGTGCGTTTAGTTCCTGTGAATGAGCTAATGCAAATCTCGTTATACAGGCAAGAAACCTCAGTGGTTTTGTATTTATTTTGTTTGTCTAAACCTAAACTAAACCTAAAACTAAGCCTGAGTTTAAGCCTAAGCCTCAGCCTAAGCCTAAGCCCAAAACAAAAATTCAATCCTCAAAGCTTGGCTTATCTTCAACACGTGCTCGTTCACAGGAAATAGACAATCCTGGTAATTCTATCTGGGGCTTCTGATTATTCAATATGCTTAGATAACTTACGAGCATAAAACAGTAAACGTTCAACAGTAAACGTTCGTCAAATAAAAAGTTAAGTAATAAAGAACAAGAAATTTAACATGGTACATTTAAGACCACTCGCATACGATAAAAGCCTGCTTGGTTGATGCAGAACTTATCAGATAAGAAAATGAGATAAGTTATCAGCTACATCAGGATCTGCTGGCAATATTGCTCTTTTCAAGATTCAAAGAAACTATGTTGAAAAGAGAAAAAGAAACTCAAATTCCTTGAACTGACAACTAAGCCACATCAATGTCGCCAAGAGTACATAATAGCTTCTCACTCTATATAGAAGAAGAGTGAGACACTCTCCAGCCTGCCTGTGTTCTAGCACAGGCAGATGCGCTGGTCGTTTTCAGGCTACATGTTGACATTCTGTGCAACATGTGACTGGCCAATCATAAGCGAGCTTCTATTCTCTGATTGGCAGACGCCTGTGCACGTGCTCCAATCATAAAACGGGATAGGGATAAAGGTTAATAACTCATTATTCATTTACAGTCTGCTTGTAAAAACATTAAAAAAGGTTTGCAAATACCTTTGGAGATATTTTGGCAAACTTTCAGCGAAATTGATAGACAAACTTTTAAGAAATTACGAAAAGTTTATATCTCAAAAGTTTTTCAATCAATTTCGCTGAAAGTTTTTCAAAATATCCCTAAAGGTATTTGCAAACCTTTTTTAATGTTTTTGCAAGCAGACTATGAATAAATAAGGACTTATTAAACTTTTAACCCTATCTTAATGCTTATCAACGCATCAGCGATTATATACTAAAGTGTGTTACGCAGGGAATCTACACGCTGATTGGCCAGTCACATGTTGCACAGAATGTCAACATGTAGCCTGAAAACGACCAGCGCATCTGCCTGTGCTAGAACACAGGCAGGCTGGAGAGTGTCTCACTCTTCTTCTATATATAGTAAGAAGCTATTATGTACTCTTGATGTCGCTAAACAAATATTCTAAATGTAACAGGGCTGGGAAAGTTTTCCAACTGCCAACAAATTCACTATATAAAAGACAGTTGTAACTGTTTATTAGCGCAGCAAATCGCAGTGGCTTTAAACAATTATTTCAGCGCATGCTTTCCCTGATCTACTAAAGTATCTGATTCAAGGCTTGACCAGCGCCCATTTATATATTTAGCATCAAAGCTATTGGAAACCGAAACTTCTCAGAATTCACGCAACAGTTTATTTAGGATTATGATGTTTATAACACCTTGCCATCAGTTGACACTAATAGTCAAAAATACACGGAGTAGCTGCAAGTCTGTTAAGGTGGTAGTTCCAGAATCGCAGTTTTTTGACATGAGGCTATTTTCAAAGTTTTAACTAGTTTTAGGTAGCTAGTTTAGGTAGC
The DNA here is from genome assembly GCA_030248245.1 of Trissonchulus sp. WLG1_4. Lineage (NCBI taxonomy): Eukaryota > Metazoa > Nematoda > Enoplea > Enoplida > Ironidae > Trissonchulus > Trissonchulus sp. WLG1_4. Next base: position 10,818 of record JASANF010015935.1, read on the forward strand.
TAGGTAGCTAGTTTTAACCATGGTATTTTACACCAAATAAAAAATGCTCTGGGTGTTTTTTGGTGTAGTTTAAGGAAATTATAGTCTCTTTACTCGTAATGTATAGATCTGTCAGAAAAACGGGTCACTGCGATTATGGAACTACCCCCTTAAAGAGCTTTTGACAACATATTTGTATATCCTTATGGATCAAGTTAATGCTATACCCTACCCTCAGATTTAATAATAATTGATCGTGTTTTACCATTTTTAAAAAGGTGACGGACTCTTTTATCAAAAGAAAGCTATCGCCCGATTTTTCTGCTCCCCATTATATATCGCTAAAGTTTAAAAAACGAATTTAAAAAAGTTTTGATATATCAAAAGCTTGTGATTCAATCCCGCTCTTTTTTATCCTGGCTAAGCTACTAGCGTTCGAATGTTCTTCAAGTCGAATAATTATTTTTAAAAACTTATTGAATAGAACTCAGGCTGTGAAACTACAAATGTATATTTCTACCCCACGTCTGGTAACAAAAGGTGTACCGGAAGAATCTTTGCTCCCTGTTATCGTCTAAAACATATCGTCGTTCAAAAATACTTTCAATAGAGTTTTTTAAAAGTAAGCGTGACAAAAAGGTGTTCATTGCGATGAATAGCAGTTGCAAAATTGATATCAAATACGCAATAAAATTATATTCAACTGATTTAATAAATGTTCTTAAATGGATATTGCAAGTTTACAACCTAAACTAGAAGTTACCAAGCAGGTATTTACTTTGATGCAAAAAGCAGCCGCCAAACTGGTGCAACTTCGCCAGAGAAGAAAGCTTTTATAAACAGTGTCATCTAGAGTTTTCATCTGAGCTTTCACTTGGAGTCCTTCAAATTCAGCAACTACAGCTTTCAGAATACAGCCTTACGCCAGCCACTACCTTTTTCATGGCATGATGTGGTCAAGAAGACGTGGGCAACTGAAGATTTGGCGGATCCAAAAAATTGATGCAAATAACTTAATGTCGCACAGAGGCTATGGGAAAAGTTTTCACAACTCTTAGCTCGATAAATTAGTTATTAGTGACGTTAATAAATTTTATTATTACCAAGAGTGCAACTTATAAAATGGGATGATAGATAAAAGTTTAGGAAATCATTCAATAATTAATTGTTTGAAAATTCAGTTGTTTAGATTTTGACTACCGCGAAGACCGCATCGCCCGTCTGGCCTTGTGCTCTTTGTGCATCCAGCGTCATTTCGACGGGCAGGCGTCGGCCTCGAGCGAGGAGGACCAGGCCGAGCCCACGAGCGCTCGCCAGAGACACATCGGTTGCTTTCCCCTGGAGACCTTGGCCGCTTGTGCCATCACAAGCTCACATGTAATTACCTATCCAACTTGTCTACAGTTAGGCCTAGCATTTCTAATAGAGGCGCCCAAAAACTTAGCTTTCCTAAAGGCCTATTCACACGAGGGCGCATGAGCGGGCGCATGAGAGGGCGCATGAGCGGGCGCATTCTATTTTCACACTGCCTGCTGCATTATTTCTCACGATGCACTAGGCAAGTGTGCGTTTGCGCCCGCTCATGCGCCCGCTGGTGCGCCGGCTCATGCGCCATGGCGTGCGCCATGGCGTACGCCATTCTATGCGCCATGGCGTACGCCATGAAATGCGCCATGGCGTACGCCATGAAATGCGCCATGGCGTACGCCATGGAGCAAAATGCGCCTCGTGTGAATAGGGCTTAATAATCGTCAAATTAGTGCTAGTACTACCGTAACTGCGTATGATGCTGCATTTAGCATCATTGATCGAGCTTGCGAGTAGTTGACGTCACATTATGTTGTGATACATACAGTGGACTGCATCAAATGTGCTCAAGCCGGACCTTTAACTGAACGCCAGTACGTAACCAAACCTCCGTCTAACTAAGTTGTAATCGCCAACTGCGCTTATCTGCATTGGCGCAGCGGAATTATATTTCGGCGATTTAAAGAATTTAGGCCTGGGCTAAACCAGTTTGAGCCAATCCTCAGCTAAAGCGATTTTGTGTAGTCCACTGATTGTCATGTGACTTGCAGGTGACGTGTCCCTTGCACGAAAACGAACCGCTGAGCTTATCTCATATCATTCCCGACCTCAAACTGACTGATATTTCCAATGTTCCAGCCCTCGACCCTCAAAATCTGCATCTGGGCGTTTTTCATGCCAGAGGTTGTGTTTCCAGTTGTTTAGTAATTTCTAAGCTGCAGTCAAGTATAGCATATTAAATATTAAATGCTTAGAATTAAGTAGTGAACTTGTATTCTATCTTGTATTTTACCTGTATCCTGTACTCGGAACTGTTGCGTTTGTCAATATATACTACTGGTTATTTTATATAGTTCGCACTATAACATTACTGCTATATGTGCACGTTAATATGTCCCATTATGTACTCTTGATCTAAGCCCCATTATGTACTGTTGGTTGACTTGTTATCAGGCGGCCAGGCTGTGATCTACAAAGGCCAATATCAAGAGCGAGCTGTGGCCATCAAAATCTTCTTCTCGCTTGACAGAAACATGGTGCTGGAGCGGGGCAACGCGACGGCGGAGACTACGGAGGCCAGGGAGACGGTGGAGACTCGCGAGCGGTCGGGAGAGGGCCAGGAGGGGTGGCCGGGCAGTTTCAGTGGGGAGTCTCAGGACAACCATTCCCCGCCCCCACACGCCGACCCCCAGACCTCGGCCACCGCACCCCCCACTCGCGCCTCCACCTCTGGCCTGGAGCTGCACGTGCTCTTTGCCATACAGACTATGCGACGCGAGGTATACTACTTTGACCAAAGAGCTCACTACAATGACCGGTTCATACTCGTCCTTGTCCTGTGTCTCAGTCCTTTTGTGCTTATGCGATTCTAACAAAACTATTATATGCATGTAGTCTTTTTTTGTGGATAATGCGGATGGCAACAGTATAGCGTATGCATAAATGAAAATAACCATTCCCTAAATGATTACAGTGGTGGATCGAATTTCGTCCTTATCCCTATTCCTTTGTCCCTAAGGATGAATATGAGCCGGCTTAAGAGTCAAAAGAAGCAGAAAAAGAAGAAAATTTACTTCACAAGTAAAGCACACGCGGTATAATGCGGCATAACATATAAATAATGTATAATATCTTTATTTCACAAATTTACAACAGAATTATACATTTTTTTTACGTTGGGTGCCGAAACCAAATTATCAGGAAGACTATTCCAAGGCTGTACTACTCTTGAAAAAATGAAAACTTGACTGCATTGAGTCTACATTTAGGCATATATAGCTTGAATGTATGACCTCTTGTTCTACCTGCATTATTGAAGTTGATGTTTTTAAACGGATTGATTACAGTCAAACCATGCACAATTTTTATAAGTTAAAACAAGATCACGAAAGAGACGCCAAAACTCAAGACTTTTTAAAACTAAAATTTCACAACGGGACTGATACTCAAGAAGCCTGAGTTCTATAATTTGTTGTGTAAACTGCCTCTGAACATGCTAAATAGCCTGAATATCACCAATAGGGATTCCAGACTTCTGAGGCATATTCAAGAATGTTCATATGATTTAAACAAAGTAACGATAATATCCAATTCCGTAGAAACACAACAAGCAGTGACCAAATAAAGAAAACTATTCGCTTTTTTAACAATTTTTGCAAAACGACCTAAAAACTTCAAGTTAGAAGATATAATAACCCCCAAATCCGAATAGCCCTTGACTCCATTTAGTGTTTCCCCATTGATAAAATATGGTTCCGCTTTGATTTGCGCGACCAAGATACATAATAAATGATTTCGCTGTTGATATACTCATTTGCCAATTGTTGGCCCAATTTACAAACTGGTCGAGAGCCGACTGTAGAAAATTGCAGCGAAAGTTGCCTTTGAAAAAATTTTGAGTCATCAGGAAATCGAAGGGTAGCATCGTTCAACAACTCAACTGCATCGTTCACATAAAATATAAAGAGAAAGGGACCGCAGACTGAGCTCTGAGGGACCCCACTTGACACTTTAACCAGGGATACACAATATTTTCAATTCTAACACGTTGTCTGCGATCAGTCAAAAAAATTTTCACTAGGTTTAATAATTTACCCCCAAAAACCACATGTGCCAACTTTCGCAATAGTTTCCTGCGGTATATTGTATAGATGGCTTTCTTAAAATCATTATAAGCAATATCCACACAGTTCCCCCTTCCAGAGATCTAGCCCACTATTCTGTCACTAATAATAAATTTGTGATTGTAGATCTCCCTGTTAGGAAACCGTGCTGACTTATAGAAAATATATCATTATCTAAACAGAAACGCCGAATACTATAGTTCAGTTCATACTTACAGCCGTATCTCCGTTCAGCTTCTAAAATTACGAAATAATCACGCCACAATTTGATCTTAAACACAACTTTTTGCTCATGGTCATGTATAAACTAGGGAGGGCTCAGAAACAATAGTGGCAACTGCATTTCCCATCATATCTTAGAATTAGTGAAGTGTGTCTGGTTTGTTGCTGTTGAGGTGTCCCTGCTGTCGACGCTGTGGCACCCGTGCATCATCGGCCTGGTGGGCGCCGTGGTGGCCCCCTCCCACCCGGTCTGTCTGGCCCTCGAGTTCGCCCCCCTCGGCAACCTGTCCACTTACCTCACCTCCAGGCGCGCCCTGGTGGCTGACCTCTTGACCTCCGAACTCACTGACAGATTCTACGGCCTGCTCATGCCCAGAATGTTGCTCTACAAATTCGCACATCAGGTAGTTACAGCCATTGCCTAGCGTATACAGATTGAGGTCGAGTTTATTATCCTAGTGCTTTCACTGACACTATGCCCTAGGTAGTGGCGCATATTATTAGATTAGAAGTGAATTAGTTCTTACAGGCCGCTTTAGGTGACTTATGAGTGATGCTAAGACAAGCTGGTCTTACAAGTGTCGAGAAAGAGAGTCTTTACCATACATGGGTGTGATAGCGGGCTGAGGGGGGGCTCCATCCTCCCCCAAGACGTAACTTCACCCTGTAGCTCGTGCATAATGCCACTTCTCGTTTTACTAGACATCAAGAGCATTGGAATGACCCGGTGAGTAACCTAACCGTCCATCTCTGTATCCCCGGTAGACCAGCGCTCTACCATTTCAGCTATGCTGGACCAATGCTGAGCTGTTTCAGATAGTCGCGGCGGTAGTCATCTGCACAAGCAGGGCATTGTGTTCCGCGACCTGAAAGCGGAGAACGTGCTGCTGTGGTCCCTGGACGCGTCGGCGGTGGTGAACATCAAACTGTCCGACTACGGCATCTCGGCCTATCTCCACCCGCAGGGCACCAAGGGCCTGGGCGGCACTGCGGGATATCAGGCCCCCGA
>JASANF010015936.1:0-111907 GCA_030248245.1 Trissonchulus sp. WLG1_4
TATTTTTGGTCGTTCAGCGTGGGAGGTTCCCGGTGTGCTGCCTCAAGATGCATAGACGAGATATCAATATCACATATTAAGTCGGTTCCAAAAAAGGCACTTCAATAATGAAAAACAATAACTATACATCGCATAAACTAGCTGGAAACAAGTGGTACAAAATCACTCAGACATCTACAAATACAAAAACCCTACCGACCGTTGGACGTCAAAGGTAGAGTGGATATGGCCAAATGTATTGTTCCTAGAATGACCGTAGTGCCATACAAAGATAGCCCACGTTTGCGATCAAAAAGCACCGGCTTGTCCTAAGAATGAAAGAAAAAACCAACGGCAGCAGGGCGCACACCAACGCTGGGAAAACACAGCAACCTGCAAAATAAGGACTACTCAGTTATGATTAAGTTCATCGATCCACAGAGGGGAAGTGGGACTTTGCTGATTCTACCGTGCATATCAGCTTTTACATTTGTCGTAATTATTATGAAAATGCCGTCCTTCGGTATAACTTTTAGTAAAATACAAGATAAGTTTTCTGAGAGCAGAAAAATGCTATCTAGCTAGCCTTACTATTCTAATGAATTATATCTTTTCAGACTAAAAAAATGAGTTCGTTTTAATCAGACAAGAAGATATAATAATTGCACCAACTATCACAAAAATAGAAAGGAACCAACTAACTACACGTGTATTCAAACAACTGAAGCAATTACAAGATACGCAGTAATTTGGTTAAAAAACAACAGTTATAGTCAGGGGGAAGAATAAAAACACGCATAGGGAACTAAGCTCATAACATCAGAAAGGTTTGATGGTGAGCAATGGTGCTTACATCAGCATGTAGCTTGTGGCAAAAGCTATCGATTGGTGTAGTAAAACCGAATATTCCTCATGCGCATATTGTGCCAAACCGGTTTCCAACCGTGTTTTTTACCGCGCATGTGGGCAAAAAAACACGGCTGCAGAGAAAAGAACAGGGGTCAGTTGTTGCGAGCACTTCGCTTCTCTAATGTTTTTCTAAGGAGTCTCGGTCTCGTAAAAAACCCGAGACTAGGCTGGTCTCGGTCTCGGTCTCGGTAGGAAAACCGAGACCTGCCATAGGGTGGTCTCGGTATTTCAGATTAGGCTAGAAGTTTTCAAAATTTTGTACGATCACGAAGATTTTTTTACGATTTAAGATTCCGAATAGAATTCAGGCATGGAATGTTCAAAACTGTCTGCTGCAGAAGAATGTCAGTTCACGGGCAAAGTTAGTTCAAGTTTAAACTTTGTACATCAAGCTATTAATTAAAGTTTGAGCTACATAGAATGGGAATGTCTGACTTAGCGATATTGTATTTGTATGTGGAACCTCTCAAGCATAATGTTAAACAGTATATAGAAATACTGACCATCATTTACCAAACAGTGCTAACTTCGTAGTTGATATTTTGTAACTAAAAATTTGTGGTTTCAGCAACGTTACGAAGCGCAAATTGGGCGGCAGTTTAATTGAATTTCTTGAGCCCCAACCTCTCAACGCATGTCCAAGTATTAAGTATCAGAAAAAGCCTAGGCACAATCAAATCCTTTTTGGGCTATGGAGTGGTTGAGACATCAAACCTTCCCCCACCTAACTGTGTCAGCTGCAGAAACTTTTCTAGTCCGTGATGATGCTCCTATTAGCACTTCTGATAGGAGCACCACTGCACCCGCACGGACGATTCTACGCTGGCACCTGAGTCAGACTGTCAAAGTGCAAATATATGTATGCAATGCACTATAAAACACACTGTGGTATGCGAAGTGTGTGAAACTTTTAAAACATTCCCAAAGTTGACAAATATGCGGAAAAACAATCCTATAGTCCGGCTGTCAATCACCTACTCTCATGCTTGCAGTCGTTTACAACAAGTTTATAGCAACTTAGCGAAGTCATACACTCATAAACCTAACCTGATGGTCACTTTTTGTAAATTAATAATTATATTTACAATTTTAAAATTATCAAAAATTTTTAAAATTTATAATTTAAAAAACGACCCCCAAGGGCTGGTCTCGGTCTCGTAGGTCTCGTTTGGGTGGTCTCGGTTGCTTGGTCTCGGTCTCGGTCTCGGTCTCGGTCTCGGTTGCAAACCCGAGACTTGCCAACCATGGTCTACATGTTGTGTTTTATAACTTTTAAGCTTTTTAAACTGCTCTAAACGTTCAAAATCACAATGGCATCAAGTTATATCCGACCTGATTCTACTGCATCTGCACGGTGTAACTGCATATTTTAGCACTGCCAATGGGCCCGTTAAATAAATATGTTACGCAGAAAAAGCATTCTACATCACTAAAAGGCATTTCGAACAGAAAATTAGTGTGATTTATGCGTCTTAAAAAATTGACCTAAAATACGTGTTAAACATAGGGACCTGATCATCAGGGGCCATTTCAACACAATACAAACAGTCCAATGGCCAATTTTTTTTTGCCTGGAATTATAAAGAGGTCACAGAAGTACTTCATACACTAAGTTTGGGCCCGCTAGTCCGCTACCCATCTTCTCAGTACATGCTTGTTAATAAAACCAATTTGAAGTGTTTTTTTACCCGTTTTGGGTTGAAATTATGGGGGTAAAAAACACACCCAAAATACATTATTATTAGAAAGGTGGTGGAAAGCAAGGTATGCCAAAAGAAAGACCACATAAAATAATGCACTATGCACAACATGAAGCGTCAGTGTCAAAAGAGCTTCATGCTACAACCTTGGCAACTTATTAAAACGCTTACGTTTTTGACGATTTTCTGGGTGTCAACTTTGAGCTTGTGTGTCTGCCATACATTCTGAACTTCAGTAATGACTAATGCAATAGAATTACATCATATGACGTACAATTTCTATTACAGTATGTTACAGCTCTGTAACCCTTGTGTTCGCATGTTTTTCTACCCCTCTTTCACTGGCGGTCCCAGACTTCGATTTCGGGGGGGGCGGAGGTCTGAAGAAATTTTTTCACTTTTTATAATAGCGTTTTTCAGCTTTACGCTATCTTGTTATAGCCGCGGCCATATTAAGGGCAATGAATTGAGTCTGTTCGTAGTAAAAACGAGTGGTGTACTCAGAAAAATATAGATAATTTTTCAATTTTTAGGCCGAATTCGGTCAACTGGAGACGTATCAGAAATTTTTTCCGACAGGAAAATAGAACACATGATGGGAACGTCACATCAGACAGTGTATTACACAACTAAATGCAGCATAATATACTCGTGAAGACATGCAAATGCAGCATAATGTACTCATGTATACATGTATAGGCTTTGATGAAAGATAATAAGAAGGAATAGTACGCCATAGAGTTGCAGGGGTCTGGGGGCGGCAGCCCCCAGAAAAAAATTGGGGGAAATTTTTGATTTTTAGGCCAAATTTGGTCAATTGGGGACGCATCAGAAAAATTTTCCGGCCGGACCATAAAAACCAAAGGGGGGACCCTTGTGTAAAATTTCAGTCGGAAAAAATTTCGGGGGGGGGGGGCGGCCGCCGGGGGCCCCCCCAGCCCCCCCCCTGGGACCGCCCCTGCCCTCTTTTACTCCGTGTTTTTTTACCCCCCCCCCTCCCCCTGACTATATGCCAAGCATAACATTGTGCAACTTTACACGTTGCTAAAATAAAATAACTTACTTGATAAAAATGTGTGCGATACGATAAGTTTGGACGAAAGTGTAATAAAACCGCAGTATAATCCAATATCACTATCACTTCTGAAACAAAAAGTTGAAAATAAGCCTGAATTAGAAATCACTTTGAGTATATAATGACAGAATAATCAACAGCGTAGCCCGAAATAATTAACTAGAGTAATGACCTTCCGGATTTCAGTTGTTTAAAATGTGTTTAACTACAGTGTGGATAATTTTTACAGCAAAAAAATTGAAGGTATATACAATGGCCCCTAAAATTGACGCATATATCGCAAATCCTCGCGGCCAACACAAAAACTAAAAGGAAGACAATTGAGTCAGAAAAACTAGGCTAGCGAAACAAATATTGCAGGGAAAGGGAGTTCCCAACACACATGTGCAGCTAAGGAAATCTGGGGGGGGGGAGCCGTCGACCGGGGGTGCGGGGGGTGCGGAGCAACTTTTCCGGCGAATTTTGCTTCGTGAGCCACCAAATTTGCTCCTGAGCCACTAATTTTTGTTTCGTGAGCCACCCATTTTGCTCCCCGGCCGCTCAATTTAGCTTCATGAGCTACTTTCAAAAAATTCTGGGGGGGGGGGGAGCGGGGGCGGGGGGGGGCGGAGCAATCCCCCCCCACGCCCATGTATGGTTCCCAACATAAACCCTAGTTCTGAGCTAGGCATAAGAACGCTAGGTACCAAGAGCCAAAAAATTCATAAATACCTAACGTAATTATCCAAGTATAACTAGAAAATAATAAACGCTGACTTCGAGGCTTTTATGCTGTGTTTCAAAACTTTTATATACTCATTTCTTGGCAGCGTCGGACTTATTTTAGTATGTTCATTGCACACAATTCGATTAAATACAGTGCTAACATAATAGAGAACGTAAACTTGAATGTACCATTGTACAAACACAGCAGAGTCAAGCTCTGGCCACGTAATCTACGTCAGCTGTGCACAGAAAGCATACAAAAAATGAAAATGTTACCTCATTGAAACTATCTTGTCTTTAACACCTGAATCCGGTAATAGGGACACAAGTTGCTTTTCCCCATACCACAGAGCCAAGCATGCAGTCATTCCGAAAACTAAAAAAAACAGCATTCATAAAAGTGAATTACGAGGTGCAAAAGTAGTTTCGCACAAGTCTCTCAAAAAGCTCTCAGATAGGCCATTGCGAGTCCAAAATGGATTTGACGTTTTGAACAGTCAGAAAGCAACGCATTATAACTGTCCAGGGGCGTATCCACAGAGGGGGGGATGGAAATTCTAAACGACTGTATAGCACGTTTTAGCAAATAGTAATCGAGAAATAGATGAATGTTTCCATCAAACGCAGTCAACTTGCCTGCAGCCAGCAGAGCATAAAGCCAGTCCAAAGACTGATAACAAGTAAGAGCACAGCCAAACGCAATCACGGCATATTCTCGATAAAGGTTAGGGTTGACCGAGGCCTCCGAGTGAACCATGACAGTGCCCAAGAAGAGGTCAAGGTGCTAATCTACCTAAAATATTAGCAAATATATTATGCAGTAAGTGGCAAACACAATGATTAATCTTATGCTGGAGTGTGGCACCATATGTTCCACAGGCTATAGGGGCAAGTTAGTGTGTTTAGCGACTTGAAACTTTGGAATTGCAAAGTGACGAGTAACGAGTTAGTCGCCAATATGTTGAATCACACATGCACATAACCCCACACATGCAACAGCGAAATGTGAACCTAAATTTTTATACTATAGCTAGAGCACGTTGAGGGAAGCAATTTTTGTAACAGAACGCTCATCAACACACCCACATTTTCTGAGCATATATACGTGGGCAGCTGACAATTTTTTTATTGGGGGGGGGCGAACTCACCAAAGAGCTCGAGCCCAATTTTTTGCCAGTGAACTTTTACACAAGGGTCCCCCTTTGCTTTGGTTTTTATGGTCCAGTCGGAAAAATTTTGTGATACGTCTGCAATTGAAGAAATTTGGCCTAAAAATCAAAAATTTCCCCCAATTTTTTTAAGACCCCTGCGACTCTGTGGCTTAATGTCTATATATACGAGTAATGCTGTATTTGCATATTGTCTACTCTAGTCAGGGGCGGTCCCAGGGGGGGGGGGGAAGCGGCCGCCCCCCCCCCCCCCCCCGAAATTTTTTCCAACTGAAATTTTACACAAGGGTCCCCCCTTTGGTTTTTATGGTCCGACCGGAAAATTTTTCTTATGCGTCCCCAATTGACCAAATTTGGCCTTAAAATCAAAAATTTCCTTATTTTTTTGGATTTTTTAATAGTGGATCTGCAGCAAGCACTTAACATTGCGGGACCTCTTTTGAGGTTTTAACCATCGAAATTGCATTGAAAACTGCACTTTTGACATGAAATAAAAAAATTTAGTGGATCTACAGCAAGCATTCAACAATGCGGGGGTCTGGGGGCGGCAGTCTTTAGAAGTTGGAGTTTTTCCAGGTTTTTAACCGTCGACATTGCATTGACAACTGCACTTTTGACATGAAATAAACAAAAATATTTAAAAAATATTAAACATTAATATTTAAGCCCATGGATCAAAAAATAGGCCCAAGGGCCAAGGGCCTATGACCTCGTATATAAACGTTATAGTCGAGCGGAGAATAAAAGTCACGTCCATTTGGCGGGAAGAAAAGCCCTTTGTGTATAGCTGCGTACATAAGAGTTGGAGTGAATATTTTTGTGCTATGTGCCAGCGTAGGCTATTTTATGCCTGCGTTCAAAAATTGGGGTTTTGGGATGATTTATGTATCGTTGAAATATGGTTTTGAAAGGTGGCTTGTTCTGATCCGTCGTCAAAACCGACTGTTTCTGATGTGTGTTGCAATTTTATTTTAGGGCTGCAAAATGACACACGAGACGCGGATACACGTGCCGTTAGCAGATCACCATTCAAAGTTCCAAATGGTCGACTGGCGAATTTTATTACGCAGAAACTATAAATTGGCCGAAAATTGCTAATATGTGTCGTTTTTAGCGTTAAAATAGCAACTAGGGATGGGACCGAAAAAAATTTCACCGAATACCGAATACCGAATATTCGGTTTTTCGTTTTCGGCCGAAAACCGAATACCGAATAGTTGTCAAGCATAAGTTAGCGAATGTTTTTTCAGGTTTTGAAGACGCAGAATATTAAAATACTACGCATAAATAAATATATCCTATACGAACATTTTGCAAACGTTTGATTTTAATTATATATTCATGCAAAATGTATCAAAGAATAAGTCGATACTATAGAATCGAACAATCTATCGAAGAACAATATATGCTATAGAAAAATGCACAATAAGCACCAGCAAAAACTACACAACTTTCAGCGACCTCTGACCGCAGTTGGATGAGGTATATATGTACATAGGCATAGGTGTACGCGGGGTTGGGGTGGGGGGGGGAGAAAAAAAAAAAAAAGAATATCCATTTAATATTGCAAAAAAAGGAAAAATTACCAAAAGAGGGATATTTTCACCAATTTTCCCCTCTCTCCTCAAGCAAACCACCACCAACTCTGGGGCGATTTTAGAGTTATCGGACACCTTTTTTTCAGCACCAAGGAGGGGGGTGGTCCCGATGGGTCAAATGGGAGCACAGGAAAAAATCTGATTACAAAAAAGTTACAAAAATATTACAAAACGGGTTTTGTAATTTTTTTGTAACTTTTTTGTAATTTTTTTGTAACTTTTTTGTAATTTTTTTGTCATTTTTTTGTAATTTTTTTGTAATTTTTAAAAATTTTATTTTTTTGCTTCAAAGTTGGCAAAAACACATTTCAAGACATAAAAAAGGCATCATGACCTTGAAATAGCTGTATTTTTAATTTTTTTCGATTTTTTGAAATATTTGCTTTTCAACGTTTTGTAATTTTTTTGTAACTTTTTTGTCATTTTTTTGTAATATTTTTGTAACTTTTTTGTAATTTTTTTGTAATTTTTAGAAATTTCATTTTTTTGCTTCAAATTTGGCAAAAATACATTTCAAGACATAAAAAGCATCCTGACTTTGAAATAGCTGTATTCTTAATTTTTTTAGATTTTTCGAAAAATATGGCATGCTTTTTTTTTTTTTTTTTTTTTTTTTACCATCCTCTCGACTACAGAGATGCTCGGAAACAACACAAGTCGATCCCAACCTACGACGGTCAGGCGGATCACCGTGGCAAAACAGCAGGCATTAAATATATACACATGCATGCAAGCTAATAATTGTGTATGTAGTGCCTGGCTGCGGGGGGCCACTAAGTAATCCGAGGTTCACGCATGGGGAGCGGAAGGCCCGGTTTTGCTGGCTGTCCCGTGTCGCCCGCCCCAGTCAACTGGACCCTAATTATCGTTTACAAACGGGCGTAATGTTAATCAAATCTTTCCATGCTGTTTCATTTCTGTACAAGCGATGAACAGGGCATAGTCAGAAACTGGGAAGGAGATGACGGCGGAAATCGATCTTGGAGTCGGTGAGTGTAGACTTTTTAATGTTAGTTTTCGTTATTTCTGCAAAGCATATATGGAATAACCACGTTTGGCTAGGCGTGGAAAAAATGCTTTTAGTCTCGTATTAAGCGGGTGCTCGATGTAGTGTTACGGATGCAGTAGACGTTTTATATCAAAGAATGACCTCGGAAGTTGCAGTTCCCTAGATTAGTGCATTATTTTCAATGGACATTTTTATAGTTATATATAGATATCTTTTTACGATGTGTAAGGCTTATCTATGTAGATAAGAATTTTGGATACAGACTTGGATGAATTTTGGAAAGGTTAGGTGGTCGTTTTTGCTCTAATTCATACTTATAGTCTCGACAGTCTGACTACGCCCTGTTAAGGTCTGCGTGCGTGTGTTGAGGGGCCCTTCCAGTGACTGGGGCACCTCCCCGCAAGCCGGTTGGCCTTGGCGTAAGCGAACATTTAGCTCAATGAGGGAGTTCCCAGATATGTATATATTAATTAATATAATATTGTGAAAATGCCTGTAACTGACAAAACAAAGGCAAACAAAGCACGGATTATGCAGGAGCCACAATCAATAAACAAGACATGCATAAGCGTGACTGTGTCAAAGCGAAAAATAAAACTTTAGTGGACGCCAGATGTCACTGCTGTAGACATTTTCACTGTTGTGTTATGGATATCTCTATACTAGTGAATTCTAAGCAGATAAACAGCAAATTGACAAGGTTAGCCTTGAAGAAGGAAAACAGCGATAACCATGGTTATGCTTATATACACTATCCAGCACAAAAAACGACATACCTAGCTTCTTCAACCTATTAGATATTAAGGTCGTTGTTTTACTTTCGTCACTGAGATCGCGAGGTAGCAAACGATACCAGGACATGCACTGAAAGTATACACACACAAGCAACAGCGACACGTAAAATAACATGGCGATTGGTCGGCAATAAAATAACTTAAGCGTCTCAAGGGGAGGGGCGCAATTAAATAATGGCAAGCGCCAACCTAATGTGTGAAAATTAATTATACGTAATATAACTAAACCAAACTACACTAAATAAACTCACCAGCACCGTCTAGAAAAACTAAGCAAGCATGAAATAAACCAGAAATAAATGCATAGTAAGTGTATGTTAGTGCAAGCTGTGTGCGCCATCAGTTACACTCACACGGACTACAAATAACAGCGTCGTGCAGCAAGCAAGCAGCAAGCAAAATTAAAAATAAACACGAAAACCCTTCTTATTAAATGCACCATGCAAGGTAATTTATTAATATATTTTAAACAGATTACGAATGAAATAGCTGTTACTGAATCCATGTGGGTGTTTACAGGGGCACCCGGTGAGCAAAATTTTATGGGACCTAACTACGCTCACCTGCTTGAAGGAACGCACTGGCCCCCAACAGCGTATTTTGGACAAACTGGGAAGTTAACAAAACAAATACGTGTGCTTACGATCTATTTTTTTGTCTGTGAAATCCAAAAAACAGCTTATAAATAGCTTCTTTAACAACCGAGTAACAGCTCATCAACAAAAGCTGCATATACGAAACTACCACCTTAAGTACCTAGTTTTTTTAAACTAGGTAAAAGTACTAAGTACTACCTAGTTTTATTTTCGGCTACCTAGCTTTACTTTTACCTAGTTTCGTTTTTACTACCACCTAGTTTTTCAAAACTTGGTAAACTAGGTAAAATTTTTTCAACAGTGGATAATTTTTGCATGCATAAGCGTAACGATTAATCCTTTGTCCGTAATCTTCATTGAAGCCGTTATCGTTTTTATAGCCTTATCTTTTCTAAAAGTGATAGTATTTGTACCAAATACCCCTTTCCAGAAGGACTATGTGATGCCAGATAGGTACTGAGTCTTTTTCCTTTACTTTTCCAAGAGTTTTGCATTATGAATTTCTGCCCGCAGGCTAACGTAGCCTACAACAAAGGTACACGGCGAAAAAAAATCGGACAGACGTGTGAAGTGAACACGAGTTAGCTAATTGTATTTTTTAGGGTCGATTCATACAGTACTGTGCAAAAGAAGTTCCCTGTTCGTCGGCGTACGACGAGCTTTGTCGTTCGGGAAAAGTGACGAACGGTGGCCGGAAAGTGACGAACAAAAAATTTTCAATTTTTCACTTTTTTGCATTGAAAATGTGTTTTGGAGCACTTTTGGAAAATTATTTTGTTCGTCACTTTCCTGCCACCGTTTGTCACTTTTCGCAACAACGAAGCTCGTCGTACGCCGACGAACAGGGAACTTTTTTGCACAGTACTGTGTTAAACCACGAACTACGGGGCTCTTGAAATTTGGGCCTGAAGGCGATGGACACGAGGGCAAAAGTGACCCTGCGCCCGAGCCTAAGTAGAACGTGATTTAACGACTGGAAACCTCACAAGTCGCCTAAAACTCAAATTCCGGCCCTCACTCAGGTTCGGGGCCCACGCGTGGAATCTCCAAAATAGCTGCAACGCCCGACACAACACCCAACACACAATTAAAATTGGAGACAACACGAACTCTTTTAAATTTATAAAAATTTATTGGAGGTCGAAACACAAATATAACAAGTATGAAGAAAACAAGTAAAAATCTAGCTCAGATTCTAGTCCTAGCTCAGGGGATGGCTCATGGGGGTGGCTGCTTCAGCGCAAATAATGAATATTAATTAATTTTGTTTTTTAGTTGCATTCTGATAAAAACCAGAATGGCTTTAATTTTGATTCTGGCGGTATAACACTAGATTGTGCGAGTATTTCGTCTGTGTGCGTGTTAAACATGAGCTCATTGTGTATGCGCGTGCGTAGTGCACATTGTAGCATAGTAGCATAGTGCACATTCCCATTGCGTAAGTTTAAGTTTTAAGGTTTAACGATGTTGAAAAATTTCAAGTTTTTGGTTTAAGGTTGAAGGATTCAGCCACTCAGCTACGAGCTGTAGGCGGAGCTTCTCCATTAAGACAATCAGTTACGAGCTGTAGGCGTAGCTTGTGCATTCTGTCAATCAGCTGCGAGCTGTTGGTAGGCGGAGTGGGAAGCGGGCATAAATTTCTGGGCCAAATGTCTGCTTGCCTTCGGACAACTTTTTTCAGACATATTGAAGCACAGCAAGAGAAGAAAACATCGAAAAGTGTTTATAGTCATACCCGTAACCTTCATTTACTAGGTAATGAAACAGAATATGTTTGATAACTTAAATAGTAACGGTTAAAAGATGATAACGTCAATTTAAAAAAACTAGGTACTACCTAGTTTTGGCAAAGTACTACCTAGTTTTTTCAGTAAACTCGGTAACAACTAGGTACTTTTACCTAGTTTACCTAGTTTTGTGAATTTTTACTTTACCTAGTTTTGAAAAAAAACTAGGTGGCCACCACTACTTGAGCATCAGCTGAAAACAATCAGTGAGCAGGGATGGTATCCTAGGTATCCTAGAATGGTCGCAGATCGACTGTGACAGCGTGGGTGGGGTCCTGGGTTACCCACGAGTCTGAAGCCGTTGGTTGGCTTGGGTCTTAAGTGAAACATTTAGAGCATCTCTGGTAGCGCCTCTACAGTAATGTGTTTCAGCTGCGCCACGTTCATCAACGCCTACATCTTGGGTAAGGGGGAGGAGCCTCGCAAAGTGCGCCGCACGCTCATTCGCTACCTCAACCTCAGCATGATCCTCTGCCTCCAGTCTATCAGCGTGCCCGTCAAGAAACGATTCCCAACGCTCAAGCATTTGGTCGATGCAGGCTAGTTGACTCACTAAGTCTGTCTTGGCTGCAATCCTAACTCACACGCATACTATTTATGGTTTTCTGTTAATATAATTATTTCTGGGTATTTGGATTCGCCGTTTTGTTTCTGGGCTCTTTTCGTGACCTTTCTTTATTATCTGCTTATTTTGAGCCATAATTTTTGCACTCTACTTCTACACAATATTCAATGACATTTTGTTTGGGCCAGGATTGCTGAATGACAAGTGATTTGTCATCAGTCAAAATTCACAAACCTCTATACAGTCGTATCGTTTGGCACATGGTATTCCAAATTTATCAATGACCTAACTTCAGATATATGTAACACACATTGAATTCTATTCCACATGTGCTAACAGGGTTTTATTCTTCTTTTGCGCAAACTTCTTTTAAATTGATTATGTAGTGTTGCACTAATCAAATCTATAAAGTAGGTCAGAAAGTTGCAGCACAACACACCATAATGAAGCAACATTTGTATTCAACCCCGTTTCAGCTCGGTTCTTCCTTCTCAAACTCTTCCAACACCAAAAGTTGCCGTCAAAACAAAAGGAGCAAGTTGAACTTGGCTTTGGATCAAACCTCAATTTTAAGATTTGCATGAAATGTCTGCTGCTTGTTAACTACATGAAGGAGCTTGCTGGTTTTGTTGAATAGGTTGTTGGTTGTTGTGAGTGTGGCCATTTTAGGCGTGATGACAGATGAGGAGCGACAACTAGTGGAAGTGACGCCCAGTCCACACGGCGTGTATTTCCAGCCGATTGTGTGGTACTGCAACCTGCTGATGGAGGCCTACCGCGACAGACTCATTGCCAATGCTCATTTTCTGGAGCGTCTACTGGCCGTGCGTTTAGTGGGGGTGCTAGAGCAGACTACTGTGCACTCGGGGAAAACAGTCACATAGTAGACCATGGGATAGTGGTGGCAATACTAGGTAAAAGTACCTAGTTTACTTAAGTACCTAGTTTTTTGAAACTAGGTAAAAGTACTAAGTACTACCTAGTTTCATTTTCGGCTACCTAGTTTTACTTTCACCTAGTTTTGGTTTTCCTACCACCTAGTTTTAGTTCAAAACTAGGTAAACTAGGTAAAATTTTTTCAACGGTGGATAATTTTTCGCATGCATAAGCGTAATCAAATTTCTTATTATCAGAAATGGATTTCAGTCATGAGGGTTTAGTGTACGTATTTGTGTGTGTGTCTCTTTCCGGTCTTTTACAAATATGCAAATTAGCTGCTACAGTGACAGCCCACTGTACTGCACATTTACTTGTTTCTCTTTCGGTCGTGAGACCTGACGTTTCTTATGCCCCGCTCTGCGTATTTGTCTAGCTCTGGCGAAGTTCGGGGTTCTGACTCCGAGTCGGAATCTGCGGACACGTCGCATTCTCCCGCGCAAGCCCAGTCGGTCCCAGAGGCGGTGTCGTATGGAGAACCTAAATCCGGCCAAGCAATAGAGTCTGGTTAGGAGCGGGCTCATTCACCCCAAACTCCTGCTGTGCCGCGTCTGAAGCGTCGAGCTTCTACTAGCCAATCGCGTAAAAGGTCGCGAAGCCCACGCAGTAAGCGGTCCACGATTTCTCGTTCGTCCCGAAGCTCAAGTAGTCCCCCTAGCCAGTAGCCAGTAGCCAATAGGGGACGCGTTTGGGACTCTTTTGGTCCATCTTCTCGCCCTAGCTGCTCCCCAGAGCCCTCTCGGACTAGGGGCCATAGCCAACGCGAGCCAGCGCCAGCCCCCACCGCGTCTCTAAGACATGTGTCAGTTGTAGAAAAGCTGCTGCCAGGCTCAGCGCACAAGAAGCGCCCAGCCTTAGCCGTCTCAGAGTGGGCACAACAACACTGGCAGCAACTGCGACAGTCAACTCTCCCTGAAGAGTCAAAGGTTTACAATCGAGCTGTATTACCTCCAGAGCAGCAAGTGTACTTTTGCGTGCCTGAGCTTCATCAAGAGCACAAGAGCTTGCTGTCACGCGAACGAAGTTTCACCGAGAAGCGTCTCCAAGCCGTCCAGAAGGACATTCATGCGGCCGCCGTGGTCATTGCGGCCTATGCTGGAGCTGCAGCGGCACGGGTGGAAGCCACTCAGTCCAACACTGATCGAGGGGGAAGGCTACATCGACGGGACCATGAGGACCGCTTCCCGATGCAGTCACATCTGGCCGACATGAACATGGCCCTCAACCTCGGCCAGTCGGCATATGGACAAACGCAAAGGCCAAAAAGCCAGTAGGTGTCAAGAATGAGGTTGCCTAGGAATAGATACTCTGGGCATTAAAGCGGAAAGGGGGGAAATCAGCATTTCAAAAAATATTTTTTTTGAAAAAATAATTGCTTCTATTTTTTTCCACGCTGCTTTATCTTGTGCTAAGATGCAGGGAGTCACCTTGGCTACACTTCTGTTTGCCTTTGATAACTTTTTAAGACAACTAAAATTGGTTAAAACTACACTCTCAAGTTTCAATTACTAGGTAAAGGATCAGAATATATTTGATAACATACAATATCGGTTAATAGAGGATAACATCGATTTTAAAAAAAACTAGGTACTACCTAGTTTTGGCAAAGTACTACCTAGTTTTCCCACGAAACTCGGTAAAAACTAGGCACTTTTACCTAGTTTACCTAATTTTGTGAAATTTTACTTTACTTTACCTAGTTTCGAAAAAAACTAGGTTGCCACCACTACCTTGGGGGCAGCCGGTACACTTGGAACAATTCAATCTGTGCGCGCTTATAGCCCCATATAGTGTTTTCTTACTTCCTGCTTCAATGGTCCGCCAGGCACCAGCACAACCAAACAGTCCTCCTTGCTCCTATTCTCGTCATGTGGCCTTTGATGGGTGTTTCAGGTTCTAGTTTATGGTTTCAGGAAGGTTCTGACTTTCGAAGCGGCGTTGGAACTTTGCTAAGCTACGATTGGATAAGTGTGCCGATTGTTTATACGCAGGTTAATTTTTTGCTCTTGTCAAGTACATAGAATTAAGTTTTGCAGAGTTGTTGTAAGAGCCTAGTTTTAACTTCTTTTATTTTTATTTTTATTGTTTGATGTTCGGTCTGTTATTTGTTTATGACTAAGGTCCGGTTTAGGCTTAGGCTTAGCTGAAAACTGAAGCTGAAACTGAAACAATAGCTTTATTGTTGGAAACATACTTATGTGTAGTCAAACTTTAGGTTTCAGAAATTGGGTTTTTTATATAGGTCTATAGCGTTTTGGGTTTTTTTTACGCGGCCCCCAGAGGCCGCGTATATACAATATTTAGAATCTGGAAGTCCTACGTATTTTCGGGTAGGTCAAATCTCCTACGTTATACCATACCTGCCTTGAAAAAAGAGTGCAATAACTAACGCCAATAACTAACTGCACGCTGCTAGATTCACATCATGCATTAGTTATTGCACTGCTGTAGGCGTGCATCTTAGTTATTGACTTATTGCACTGTATATTTCAAGACAGGCATATTATATGAACGTTATAATACTTTGTAGCATGCACTCAGCAACTATACGCACTGGCACGTGAAGCCCGCGTGCATAAACTCGTGCGCTACGCGCACTCGTTCATGCACGTGGCGCTTCACGTAACAGCGCGTATAAATCGCTGAGTGCACGCTACATCGTGCTATAACTTACACTTAAATTACACTAGAAAGGCAGGTATGCCAAATGTTGCTGACGGAAAGACGTAAGATGAAGACAGTAACTACAACTACAAAGAATGCAAAAGTTGCCAGCCGGTGGGGGTGTCGAACCCCCAAACTTCTGACTGGAGATCAGATACTCAGTAAATGCTTATCGCACTACCACCTGAGCCAACCGGACTTGATAATGTTTACATCTCCGAAGATTTTTGTTTCACTGGTGTCAAAACTGCAAAATAATGACTTAATTAATGATATCTTCTTTAGCTGTATTTGCTTCTTATGAATTTATATGCAACACCGCTTGACTACAGTTAATAATGCATGGACGGTACACTGAGATCTTGGTGGTCTGAAAGCGTTTATCGAAATTTTGCAGAAACTATCACATGGCTCGTTGGTCTAGTGGTATGATTCTCGCTTAGGATGCGAGAGGTCCCGGGTTCGACTCCCGGACGAGCCCAGTTTTTATTTTTTTTGTAAATCAAACATTTGCGAGAGCTAAATATTTTTTTTAAAATCTTCCAAAAGTCTTTTTTTGAACATTCCAAGCCTCCTTAATAATTTTTCAAACAGTTCAGAATGTTAACCAATATCCCTTTTCATGTAATTGCAGTAATAGCATCATAATAGCCCGTTTCCCGGTTGTTCCAAAAGTAAATTTGTATTGCAAAATTTTCAGATTTACTTTGATTTTATTTGTAAGTAGGTTAGTGGTTTTTAAATTCAAATTGTTATATTATGTCATATATATATTTTCAAGGCTTATATCTATATCGCAAACGAGTTTGGGGTGTTTTAACTTTGATCAAGCTATATATCGTGTGAGTACCGAGTTAAAATTATTAGACCATTTGAATTCACTCCGTATACACGCGTGTATACATCGCTTGCTTGCTGAAGTCGTGGAATAAATTAATAAATTGACATACTAACAGCGCAACTCAGTAACTTCTTATAATTTATTTCAAAATTCAACGATAAAATGTGCTTGAATCTTTTATCAGTTGGTGACTTTAAAAAGTGTGTGTAGTTTACCAGTAACGCCTTGGTGCAGCTCAGCAGTAAATGTGTGCAGAAATTAGAATAGAAAATATCTTATCCACAATAAATGGCTGCGTTTAATATTTCCTCAGTAATATTGACACTCATTACTCACAATAAACCACTTCTCACTCAGCAGAAGGGCTTGTTCAAGATTACACCAGCTGCAACAAGCACGTTTTGCGAGTAGAGTTAAATTAATTTTGGATAGAACTCGTTGCGACATGCTTACAGTGCTGAGGATATTCTTCGAATATAAAACGCGGCACCAAAATATTTTAAAGCCAACATCTATAGCTAATCATGACAACTCTTGCTTGCTTTACCGGATTAAGGGGGTAGTGTCGCGAAAGCAGTTTTGCTCATAGGCTGTGAAAATAGAACTTTTTGTTTTGAAGTAGTACATTCAATGAGAAGCTAGGCCAACGCTGTATGGTATCAAATAATCACTGCCAGACATCACACTATCAATATTGACAAATATCGTGGACCAAAAGTCATTAGTAAGCCAGACATCACACAATAGGGACATAAAAGTTCGAAAAATCAAGCCAGATATCAGATTGGCCAGCTTGTGAAGTACACATAATGTGTGGACGCACAATTTTTTGCGACAAATAAGAAAAAAGAAAATTGAAGGTTCGTTTTTCTTTTGATTTGAAAATAAGCGTCTAGATTTTTCACAATTTATCATTATTGCTGTTACTTTTTTACAGTTTAAGTACAACTTCACAGTTCAAACTAGTATTACTCCACAGCCGCTACCGTAATCTGCACTGAATTTTGTGTGCATAAACTACAACATATGTGCTATTAGCCTGCGTAAAAAAACTAAACAGAAAAATTGATAAATGTGACTAAAAAATGGAATGTGAATGGGTTTTTTTTCGTCATTTTTCCGACTTTGAGACATTGTTGCAAAGTATATGCTAAACCAATTTTGCTGAAACTTGGCAAAATAATTTGCCTTTAGATAGATTTTTAAAATGTAGAAAGAACTATTTCTAACATTTTACTGAACAAGTTTTACAGTCGCGCAAAATCGACTGCTTTCGCGACACTACCCCCTTAAGCGGACTGGACTTAATCAAGTCCGAGGTTTAGGAATGGCAAATCTGGTTAAACAGACTAAACTACCTAGACTAAACTACTCAAAATAAGTCAGCGGCTTAATTTTAGTTTGACTCCATTTCAAAACAACAACTGGACTAAACTTTAGTCCGTTTAGTAAAATCAGTAAAATCTTTTAGTCCGTAAAATCCGTTTAATCCGACTAAAAAACAGCGCGCTTAAAGTTGTGTCCGCATAACCCGGAGAATTCGGAAAAAAAGTCCGATTAAAATTAACCTTTTAATTTGGTGAAGGAATCTGCCCTCAGTCATAGCTACTAGCCACCAAATGCTAGCGCTAATTTTCACAAATGTTACCATTTTTCAGGGGCTGTAACTCTGTAAGAGGGTTAACGTTTGATGGAAAAAGGCATAAAATTTTAAAAAAATGAGGTGCCTGTTTGGTCGAAGAAAAGAAACCTAATTACGGGTTAACGCATCACTGACTGCGACTGAACTAAATGACAATCTAAATTTCGAAGGGAAAATATACGTTAATTTGCAAAACGCTAACGATTGTGTTAATTAAAACATTGTTGCGAAATAGTTTTTTGTACAAAGATTAACATCACAGATGTCTAGAAACACTTCAGTATATACGTGTCTTCATGCGACTTCAACGATGAGAAACCTCCCCTTCACTTGGAGATGTATAAACTATAAACTTCTGCCACTATAAAAAGCTAATATTTGAATAATTGGATTAGTAGTTAGACTTGTGCATTTTATTGACCGCTAGAAAACATTGTGAAGTTATACAACACGCCAAGTTTCGAAATTTTGGGGTCCAGACATAAAAATTTTTACCGATGCGGATCGCCGACACGGAATTTTAATGTCGATCCAATCCGTTGATACGATCCAAGCCACATCACTAGTTGGAAACGCCATCTAAAGTCTGACATCCCTTGGCTCCAACACACTGATATGTAATCTACGAAACATTGTCCAACCAGGTTTCATCTCAACACTGTTCAATGAGATTACTTTCCTGTGGACGTACATGTTATGTATGGTCTGACACACGCTCGCACCAACTGTCTTGCAAATTTGCCTTACATTGCTAAGTACGTAATGCATATAGCTAGCTAGTAGCTACGTGCATAGAATCATACACACGCCCACACAAACAGTACTTTTTCATGACCTGCCTCTTGTTTTACAGTAGAACTACATGCAATCATAGAAGACGATTGCAATATAGTACGTATCCACATGCCGCGCGTAAAAACGTATCCACATGAAACCTTCCACACCACTAGCACAAATATATGTGGCGGTGCCGAACATCTTGAATTGTAATTAATTATAAGTACTATATATTGTTACAAACTGATTGTTTGTTCACGCCCGGGGCTCCGTGAATGCCCGAGTGGACCATAATTTCGCGAACTCGAACTGCTATTTGCATTAACTTTTGCTTGTTTTATTAGTAAAATTTCATAAACCTGTATAAATGTGTTAATTTCGTTCGTTTTTAGAGTTATTAAAAGATAATTAAAATATAAATAAAGGAATTATGTAAGTACCAAGATGGCCAATGTGCCCAAAAATACTACTACAAAACCAACTAGTTACTTAACCCAATTTGGGCCACATTTTAGTACTAACCCTTCTAGTGTATTAGTTAAAACTCAATACCGGTGTCAATTTCATAAATTTCAAACTAGTAAAACAAAACTAAACAGAAAAACCAACGGTGTAAGTAAAACTAGTGTAAGTAACTATACTAATACGACATTCTGTACATACTATGTGATGTTAAACTATCTGTACATCAAATTTTGTGAGTATACATCAAAATAAGCTCATATGCGACAACCACTTATCTTTACATGTTAGTTGAGCAAATTGGTAATGGCAATAAAATAAAGCACAAGTGTTGAGGTTCGAAATATGTATGTACAGTATTAGTATACAAGTATACGAAAACAAAAATGCTTCACTTTTTACTATTGCTGCACAAAATCCGGCCTTTGCACTCTATGGTCCCGACTCCTCTAGTATTCACAGTGCTCTAGCCTTCTACGCCATGAAAGGAAATTGACTATTACCTCACCTCAGCCCGCGTGAAACTGCAGTGAGAGGGTGCCCCCTATGAGCCGAAGCCGAGGGGGCCAGAGAGCTGCAGCTCACGCATAGGCCGCCGCACTTACTGGTTGGGATGGGGTCTGTGAACTCGCACACCCCCGGGTAAAGGCCCTCCCACCTGGAGGGGGTAGCTAACGTTCACTTCGTGAGAGCATACGGCTGGTCGATTTCACCTAAGTTCGCGTTACCACGGCAGAAGCTACTCTAAAACAAGATACCCATGCGACTACCGAAGCAAAACTTACCTAGGGTCCGTCAGAAAGCATGGACCCCTGACACCGACAAAAGCTACTCTAAAACAAGATATCCATGCGACTGCCAACGCCAGAGTGACACGCCCTCCTCCATGCCGCTGCTCGGCGACTCCAAGTCCACACGACGGAAACTACTCCGAACCAGGATATCCATGCGACCGCTGCGTGTACCGTCATTACCATAACGTCAATCCGAGAAGAAGCACAACCGAACTAAGCTACTCTAAAACAAGATAATCATGCGAAGAGCAAGTACCGTGCTGAGAAGACAACCTACTTTGGCAAAACACCTACGTCAAGCTATTCTAAACCAAGATACCCATGCGAGACGCAGATGAACACCTCCATTGATCGTCCTCCCAAAGCAACCACGACAAAGCTATTCTAAAACAAGATATCCATGCGAGGAAGTGATGCTGAAAGTTTTAAATAATGCGAAACACCTATCTCCAAGCTATTCTAAAACAAGATACCCATGCGAGGAAACAGATAGAACGCGTCGTCACATCCGGGTTAACAAGGACCCTATGGCTCAAGCTACTCCAAACCAGGATATCCATGCAAGAACTATAGGGTTATAGTCAAGTCCGAGCTACCAAGCGCCTTACCCAAGCTATTCCGAAACAGGATACCCATGCGAGGGTCCGACGCTAATGTCAAGTCCGACTAAAGCAAGACACCTATGCCAGGCTACTCTAAACCAAGATAACCATGCGAGACACAGACGTCCGCTCGAGGATACGAACCACCGTGGGTCAAGAGATCGTACGCCTGGCAAGCTACTCTAAACCAAGATATCCATGCGAACCAGGTGAAATACAACATGCCTCCGGGTGTCGACATCCTCTATAATATATAAACAAAACAAACAATTTACCCGGTTATCACATAGAATTTAACAATTTCACAGCAATTTACACATTTATAGGTTGAGAACATTAAATGATTACAATAAATTACTATCCCGACGAAAATCCAACAAAATTTCCACTGTCATACGCTGTGTTCTAATGGCGTTGAGGCTATGCGGCACCAAGCTGTTCTAAACCAAGATATCCATGCGAGATACCCCATATCCACCAACGCCGCGCTCTCCCCTCATTCTCACTGTTGTGGTTGCTGTCGTTGTCCTGGCTTGTGCCGATCTTCCTTGGCTCGCGAGGACTTGACCCATGCCTTGTATTCCTTCTGGATCTGTTCTCGGGTCTGACTATCGATGAACTCAGGGAATAACACATCACGCACCAGCATCCAGCAGCGACCAAGCCAGTTTTCGCCCGGGAACTTCTCAAGCCATTTCAAATTGCGATCTCGGATGTGCACTCCAATGCCCCATCGCCGGTCTGAGAAGCACGCTTCGGCCAGCACATCATTCCGAGATTCCCGCAAGGCTTCTTTGACTTCGGGCAACTGCTGGGCGCGGGCCAAGCACATCAGGTACATAGTCTGAAACGCCATCAGACGGTACCACAGACCAGCACGACAATTGTGCTCGGCCAAGACCCGATCGCCCATCACCTTCGTCTGTCCCGGCGAAGTCGCGCACGCCAATTTCTCCGCGATGTCATGGAGACCGTAGCCATCCCCGCGCTTTGATATAATAGTAGACCTGCTCACCACAGTAAAACTGTTTCCCCTCGTACTCGAACGGGGCTGGACTGTGGTTTGGGCCTCGGCGCACAATGTGGTGATTGGAGAACACGAAACGGTTGGTGAAGAAACCAAAAATTTGGGGACGACGTCTCCCTTCGCGTCTCGCCAACTTCACCTTCTCCATAAGTGCGCCCTGCAGGATCTCCGTGTACGCGAACAGGCACTCCGCGTGTCCCTGATTGGCTCGCAAACGATAGATTGGACCCAAGTTCACCAGATCGGGAATAATGTGTGGCAAGGGAGCCACAATGGCCAGGGCTCGCATTTGGGCGGTGTCCGCGTTGGTATCACGCCCTTCCAGCACCATCGGTGTATATCGCAATTCCCCATCTCGCGTATACAGCGCTGGGATATAGATGGTCACCACCGTGTCCTGTGCCTGGAAATGCAGCGGACGCCCATACGGGTCTCGCTCCTGCGGGGAGATGTAACTCTCGCGCGCAAATTCGAATTGAACTCGTGCTGCAAATTGCCTAAACGCTATCTGCACGATTCCCCGCTTCTTCTTGTTGCTCATCCCCCACACGTATTGCCCACGGTCCGCGGCCGTTACCCATCGCTCCAAAAACTCGCTAATCATTCTAGCAATTGGGTGGACTGGGTCTTCGTCTTTCATCACACCTGAAGTTGGAATTTGCAGCAATTGCCATCTGGACGACGACCAACACTTGACCAGAACTCGAGCTGGTCCTGGGCGCGCCTGCTGCTCCACTGCTGCTGATGGCGTTGCGTCCAGTTGCTGCCTCGGCGGTCGTACCTTCATCGGTTCGGCGTTGTTCGGCACCGCTGGCGCTGTGATGTTTGGCTCCTCGCGCCTCCGCGTTGGTGCATCTGCTCCCGTGAACGGTCGGACGACATACCGAATCATGGGTGATGGCGTTCGCATCGTTTCGGCGACCGTGAACTTCTTGTGGGGAACTTTGTAACCATCTAACCAATCCTCCCCTACCAGGAGCGAGCCCCTGCCATAGCGACCCCCTGGTTTCCCAGATCCCAAGATACCAGGCATGTTCGTAGGGCCGAAAAAGCCTTCTGGTGGTTCCGGCTCCTCCTCGTCCTCTCCGATCATTTCCACTTCCTGGACTTGTGGTTGCGCCCACTGCACTAACTCCTCCTCCGGCGGCCCCTCGCGCAGTGCCTCCTCGGCGTCTGCCTCTCGGATGATATCCTCTGCAATCTGTGGTGGCAACTCCTCGATGGAACCATAATGTTCGTAGGCCAACGGTTCCTTGTACTCCTCTTCTTCGAGCTCCTTCCCCACAAAGGGGTCTGGTTGCCGGAGCACCTTCAGCCGTGGCTCCTCCTGCCAAAACCACATGGTAGTCTGGGCATTGCAAAGGCGTTGGCGCACGCGCTTCCTGCAAAGCGAACCGATCCCGTACGCGGGCATCTCGGTTTGCGCGCACCAACCCGATCGGCATATTCACCCACGGCAGTTCTACGAATAGTGGGTCACAGATCTTATCGATGCGAATGAACTCCCCACGCGACTCGCCGTTGTCACCTCGCCAGGTCACCCATTCCTCGCCTTCTTCATCCGGGGGTTCCAGATACGTCACCCAGATACCGTAGCGCCGCTCGATTCTGTCGAACATCGGTACTGGCAAACCCCATGGTTTGGGAATACTATCCCGCACCAACTGCCACGCTTGGCCACCGTCAATTCGAACTCCTCGTCTCCCAGCTCTCCGCACACAAACCGCATGGCCAACCGAATAGTCCTAACCGATGTGCGCCCCGCTCTCATTTTCGGTGTTGTTGCCGGCAATCGTTGTGATGGTTGCGGCTGCGGGTATGGCTGCGGCTGCGGCAGCACTGGCACGGGACGTAGGGGCTGCTCCTCCCTAGACCTCATCCTGGCGGAAAAGGCTGCACCGGCCACTGCTGTTGCGCCATCTGCTGTTGGGGTTGTTGCTGAGGTTGTTGCGGCGCCAGTTTTGGCCACCCTAAGTTTTGGCAGCGCCTCCATACGCGCTCTCTCTTCAGCCTCGGCTGCCATTTTCGCTAGCCTAGGTGCGAGGACGACTGGAATTGGTGGCGCTGCGGACTCCGTCTGTACTATAGGCGGTAGCTCCTGCTGTTTCTTCGGTGGCGACGTAGGCAGCTACGACACCGTCCACACAGCACTCGGCATCACCGGCTTTGTTGCCAGCTCCTTCTCTTTCTCCGTAGGCTCGCCCAGGATGTAGCACTCGTTGTCCGGCACTCCCGTCGGCACAGGCACTGGTGGCTTCTCGCGAGCCTCTTCTCCTTCGCGCCGCCACGCTGCTCCCCTGAATCTCCGGCTCTCGCCTACTCTCCGCTCCCTTCAACTGCGATCCCAGGAATATAGATTCCACCGAAGTGGCCGGTGATGCCGGCTCGGACTGCTCCACCACTTCTCCCCATGCACTCTGTGGTTTCATCTCCTTGTACAGACGGTACATTTCCTGCAGATTTACCACCACCTCTTCCACCGATTTTGGTGCCGGTCCCGATGTCGTCCGGCGTTTATTCCGCATCGCCTCCCGTAGCTCCGCCACCAATCGCTCCGAAGGCGCCGGTGTCGAGTTGGCGCGCTTCCTTCTGGCGGACGCTTCCTCTTCCAGTTCCGCTGCCTCTCTCCTGGCCCTTTCCTCTGAGGCTTTCACTCATTGCTCTATCCGCAAAACTGGGGTTTTTCTCCCCTCTGGGCATGGTGACTCCACCATCTCGATGTCCGTCTCCTCTGCAGGTCGGGCTTAGTACGTCCAGGTAGCGTAGTCCATCATCAGGGTGCATCTTCTGCAACCACAGTCCGATGTTTCTAAGGTTGCGCTCCTGTTCTTCCTTTGGCAACCGTTCCATCACCTCTTCGTCCTCGTCCGAGGATGGCTCATGCACTTCCTTTGGCGTTGTAGTGATGAGTGGTCCTGTCGGCAACAGGCTCCCTCCTGAACGCCAATCTTCGTCTTGCTCTTCCTTTTCCCTCTGTTTGCGCCTAGCGCGTCTGCTTTTCAGTCTTTGCTCTCCGTCTCCCCCTTTTCGACTAACGAACTCCGGCAGCAGCTCCGTCGGTTTCCGATTATACCACGGTTTGGTTAGATCCGGCCAGATCCATTTGCTTCGTTCATACATCTTTATCACCGGCATGATAAAATTCTTGTTCAGCAACGAGACCCCCCGTTCGAAATCCTCAATTTTCGGCGGTCTGTATAAAAACAGCAGGTCGCCCGCTCGATTCGCTTGATCCGGGTTCGTTGCTTTCACCGGCTTCTGCGTCAGCAGCTCTCTGAATATCAGTGGGTCTGGGTTCGTGACTTTGAGTAGTTCCATGGTGAACTGGTATAACACCCAGACATCCGCGATCGCATACGACTAGCCACACTGGATCGTGGCTATGCTCGCCTCCGGCTGGATTCCCATGGTCGGGGCTGCGCATCCTTCAAGGTCAAACGCTGCGAAGGGGCAGTTATCCAGTCTGTGCATGATCCGTTCTTCAAACAATGTCCACGCGTCCACATCGTCGATTACACGCACCGGGACGATTTGTGGGTCAAAAAGTAATGTCAATTTACTTACCGCTCTGATCCGCTGCACCGCCGCATGGAGTCTGTTCTCGTCCTGCCTC
Organism: Trissonchulus sp. WLG1_4; assembly: GCA_030248245.1. NCBI lineage: Eukaryota > Metazoa > Nematoda > Enoplea > Enoplida > Ironidae > Trissonchulus > Trissonchulus sp. WLG1_4. Next base: position 25,245 of record JASANF010015936.1, read on the forward strand.
ATGGCCAACACATACATTGGCACTGACTGCTTCTTGAACTTTGGCTGTTCTTGCGGCTCTGGCGATTGGCGTTCACGCGGCCATTCACTGGTGGAAGGTTGATTTGGATCCATATTGTCCGTGAGGTGGTGATAATTTATCGTTAGTAGAATTTAAACAAAAGACAAATAAAAATTAAAACATAAAACGGACAAAAATCATGCAAACAGAAAGGATGGATAAGCAGACGGCACAAAAGAAAGTAACAGAAAATGAAGTCAAAATCGGGCAGAAAATGTTTGTATGTCAAATCCGAGTATTTCTAGTATAACTAGTGTCTAGTCTGTAGACTACTTTACTACAGCTACGGCTAAATCGAGGCTCAGTCTACTGAAAACCTTTCGTTGGCTTTATTCCTGGCTCGGGGTACAGTTGATGATCTGCTGCTCCATCCGTGCCATGGTCGGCTAATCGATCAATTCATTAATCAATTAAATCATCCCTGAAATACACGTAAAACTGTAGATCTTATATTCGAACACACGATAATACTTTTCTGCCCGACCCACCGGTGCTGTTACGACATCTAACAGAGGTTAAGAATCTGAGTCCGACTTAGCATAAGTTAGTGCTTGTGCTCTAAGGTGATGTAACATAGAGGTATATATATATTGTGCCAGGTATCAACTATATCGCGTGCAACAGTGAGAATTACTCTACACTTCATCACTCGTTACCCAATACTTGTGCCTATATTACTACTCCGTTACTATCCTACCTACGCCTTGCCTACTGCGCGACCAGTTCCCTACCTAATTCTACACCCTATAATTTACACCCTAACTTTATATACCCTACCTATGTACCCCAATTTTAAACTCGCTTGACGCATTGTTTCACCTACATTTTTTAAAAAAAAATAATCGAACTAAAGTATGAAAGAAAAATCAGAAAACCACTTCATTAAATTATAAATAAAATAACTGAAAATATCTAAAGAAAATAAAATAGCGCAAAATAATTTAAAAGCATAATCATGCATCGCAACTAAAACTAACCCGGTCCCTAATTTTATATGTTAGTATTACATGCAATTTCATTTGTGTTTTATTGTTATTCTTGGTCAGCACATTCCGGCCCATAATATGGCTTGAGGCGCTGTATGCTTACAGACTCGACCTTCGCGCCAGGGACCCCATGTCTTACGATTTCATAGACACTGTCCGATAGTTTTGCAACAACACGATACGGCCCCTCCCATTGTTCCATGTACTTACGCTTTTGGCCAATTGGAACGGGGGTCTTGGTAATATTTTTCAAAACGAAAGATCGGACCGCATAGTCTGCTGGTTTAGCGCGTCGGTCGTAGCGTGATTTGTACTTTTCTTGGTAGGCTAACTGGTGATCCCGTACCGCGGCATACGCAATCCGTTGCCGCTCCTGCAGCTTTTTCACGTAGTCTGGTACGGCGTCACCCACTAACGGTTCAGGTAATTTGAACAGCACATCTGTGGGTAGCAGCGGATCACGTCCGTGCACAACATAGAATGGCGTATCTTTTAGTGCAGAGTGTGGGGAATTTCTGTAGCTGAAAAGCACCCATGGGAGTATCTCATCCCAGTCTTGCCTACTAGCCGAGATTGCTGTTCGCATGATCTTTTGGAGTGTGCCATTCAATTTCTCAACCAAGCCATTTGACTGCGGATGATAGCTAGTTGTTTGCAGTTTCCCTACGCCAAAATAGCTATAGACCGTTTTGGAAAAATTGGACACAAAATTGGCACCTCGGTCCGTCAGCACCTCACGTGGCACCCCATGCGTTGCTATAAATTTATTGACGAACACCTGTGCGACCTCTTGCGACGTCTGTCCCCTCAATGGGTATGCCTCGGCCCATCGGGAGAAATAGTCCACTATAACCAAGATGGCTTTATTGCCGTTTTGCAGATCAGGTGCCTTGGTAATGTCCATTTCCACTCTTTCGAATGGTGCCAATACCGTCGGTAACAACCTAAGTACTGCCTGGGACTTTCTCGGGCCCTTGTCGCAAAAGGCGCATGTTCGACACTTCTTGTGGAATTCCAAGACATCTTTTGTCAGGGTCTGCCAATAATAGCGAGATGCAACACGGAAATGTGTGGTGCCGTAGCTCGCATGGCTACCACCCGCAGGTTCAACATGACACTCCTCAATCAATCTAGCCTGGAACGGTGGTGGCACTACCAGCAACTGGGTAGACGATCCCACTCGGGTGCCTCTCAAGCTAACATGATATCGATATAAACACCCATCAAGGAAAACAAAATCATGCCCGAAGCGACGCAGATAAAGTGCAAGGTGTTCATCATCTGGGAGAATTTTGCGCGTTAGGAATGCCACTATTGCCGAAGCAAAAGGGTCATCTGCTAATGCTCTTCCATTGTGCCATCGAAATGCTATTGGGCAAAGCTGGTGTGCCCTCTGTGACTGCTGACACACCTGCGCACAAATCTGCTAACGGGTCTAACTCGTCTGCCTCAGGTTCAGTGCCCGCCGGTGGGTTGCGCGACAGCGCGTCGGCCACAACATTCAAACGTCCAGGTTTATGGATGACTTTGTACTTATACTCCGAAAGAGCTATAGCCCATCTAGCTACCTGCCCCCAGTACACTTTGGAGTCTGCATTCAACATCCATTGCAGAGCCTCATGATCCGTATAGATGGTAAACGGCTTGGACAACAAGTAGTGTCTGAAGTGGGTGACCGACCAGTAGATGCCAAGGCACTCTAGGTGTGTATTGCCATACCCTTCCTCAACTCTGGATAGGGATCTGGCTGCGAAGGCAATGGGGTGTAATTTCCCCTTCTCGTCCGTCTGCTCCAGGACAGCTCCCAAGCCTGAGCGCGACGCGTCAGTGACCAAAACGAACTCTTTAGAATAGTCCGGGTATGCCAGACATGGTGCTGTCATCAGGCTCTTTTTCAGTTCCTCAAAGCTTTTGTCGCAAGCGTCGTCCCAGTCAAAGGAGCAATCCTTTCGTAGCAACCGGTAGATGGGGTGGGAGATTTCGGCGTAGCCCTTGATAAATTTCCGGTAATAATTACACATCTCCATGAAAACCCGAACTTTCTTGACATTCTTGGGGGTTGGGAATTGTGCTATGGCATCTACTTTGCCCATGGCAGCTTTTATTCCCTCTTTGGTCAACACGTGACCCAAAAACTCAACCGACGCTAGCGCAATTTCAGTCTTATCGATCTTGAAATAGATGTCATGATCGGTCGCCCGCTGCAACACTACCTGCCACGATTTTATATGAGCTGCTTCAGTGGCGTCAGGTAGCAAGATGTCATCAATATAAACTGGGAAGCCACCCATCACTTGTTCAATGATTCGCTGAAATGTTGCCGGCGCGTTGCACAACCCAAACGGCAACACATTATAGTGATAGATCCCTAGGTACGTTATGAACGCTGTCTTGATTTTGTCGTCTTCGGCCATCAGAACCTGATTATACCCTGCCACTAGATCTAATTTCGAGAAAAATTTTGCGTTCCGTACTGACTCAAGTAGATCTTCGATCCGGGGTAAGGGGTAAGCGTCCTTGCGCGTTACCGCATTGACTTTTCTAAAATCCACACACATACGCCAGTCCCCATCTTTCTTTTTCACTAACACAACTGGCGAAGCCCACGGGGAATCAGATTTTTCGATGGCCCCCTTTTGGAGTAACTCTGTAATTTTCTCTTTGATGACTGCTTTTCGGATTGGGTTCTCCCGACAGGCCTGTTGCCGAATAGGTTTGGCGTCCCCGGTGTCTATCCGATGTGGAAACTGATTCATGGTCCCTACGGTCTGTGCGGGTTTAAACCGATGCGCGTAGGTAACCAGGGTCTCTTCTAATTTTGCTTTTCCTTCCCCACTCATGTGTGACAGGGCTAATTTTTCCCTCACTTTCTGTCAAAACTTATCCCGAAATTTTGGGTCGACATGTAACTTGGTATCCTGACCATCCCCTGCCTTGTCACCTACCCCGCAGATGGTTTCTGTTCCATCCACCACTTCCTGGCATAGCCCCACGAAACTATTTGCTGGTATTATCATCTTGGTAGGGTGGGGGTTCAAAATTTTTAGTGGGATTTGCCCAGCTTTAACTCTAGAGACAGTTGTACTGGCGTACAATTGATGTTTTGCAATAAAATCGACATGCGGTTCAAACAGCACATCTTTGGTGCTTACCCCTGTGCCCGGTTTTGGTTTCAGCTGACCTGCCACTACTCTCTCCTGCCTCGGGCCTATGACTAGTTCCTTGATGGTAAACAGGGGAACCTCTGCCTGTGTGCTCACCCGCTCAGTCTCAACCAACGACATTGCCTGCTGAGGCGGTAACAACGGTAACCAGTTCATGGTCATATCTGCTCCAGGTCTGACAGCTCGTTGCCCACATGCAATCACCCAACCATGCCGTTGCATAAAGTCAAATCCGATAATTAAATCACGCCCACAGTTTGTGGCAACGAAAAATGGCCATTTCAATACTTGCCCCCCGTACTCAATAGGGAGTTCTACCTCCCCTTCAAAATGGATCGAGGACATATTAGTCGATTTGGCTGTGCACACCCGGGGATTTCGGATCTGAATCGACTGACGTTGTTGTAGCGTGTCTAAGAGGTTGCGACTCACAATCGACATCGTAGCCCCCGTGTCCAGCAATGCCAGACAAATTTTTCCCACTATCTGAACTTGAATAACGGGGATATTTGCACCTACGTTTTCCTCCATCTGTGACACTGGCCAATTTCCGTTGCCTAACTGTTGTCTGATTTCAGATTCTGCCAAAGATTTTTCTAATTCGCAAATTCGCTGGTTGAGCGCTTGGATGTGTTTTTGCGCGGTACTAGGTGTTATGTCTGTCGGTGGCTCTCCATACCCTTCAGGTGCCTGTTGCATCTTGGTTTTCCTCGACTTCTTTTTGCCTAATTTCGGGTCCCCACTTCTCGTCTGCCCTTTAGGCTTAGTCGCTCCCATTTCGAACTCCTCTGGCTCCCCAATCTGCCTACCTTCTCCCTCTGACTCAATATCAATTGATTCGGGAGTTAGCACTGGGAAGGAGTCTTCCAACTCCGCATACCATCTGGGTATGTGAGCCACCTCATCCTTTTCCTCATCTGAACTATCTGCCTGACCCATTTCTGATGGAAAGGTGTCGTTGGTTGGTTCAGGGGGTGTCCCAATTATGACAAGTGGTTCTCCGCTCATATTCACTTCTGAATCTTGTGTTGAATTCTGGCTCGGAAGGATCGTATTAACCTCATGTTGGTACACTGTAGACATCAAGAACCCTGTAGTTTCTGCCTCCTCCTCTGATTCCTCCTCTAACTCATCCTCATTTGATTCCGACTTTCCTGCAAACTCCTCTGCAACTTTCTGTGCCTCTTGGATCCACTCCGGGATCACTATATTTACTTGGTCTTGTTCGTTTTTCACGCTGTTTGTAGTTTGTTCACTGTGCGTGTATTGTGCGATGTTATTCGGTTGTTGTGCAGGGTAGTATATATATTGCGGCGGATAAATGGCTGGGTTGCCATTTATCCGCCAAGGACCATTGCCATTTGTAAACGCATAGTGAAACTTTGCAGCCATTCCTGGAGGGTCATTTTTGTAATGTTTTGATCAAAGACCGGCAGGTCTGCAACGAACTTCAGCATATTCTGCAATTTCTGGGGATCGTACAATGGGGGTTGCGGTTGTAGCTGTTGAGTCAAGACACCCCCGAAATTACTTGGGTTTTGATATCCCGGTGTTGGTCCGAAATTTGTAATCTGGGAATTTGCAAAACACGGGTTCTGCCCCGTTTGGCCACCCAAATTTGTACCCGATGCCATATTTCCCAAAAACTTATGTGGGCCCTGATTGGTCTGTGTTCCCATTGGGGTTGACGAATACCCCATCAGTCTCGGAGGGAATTGGAGGGTTTGACTAGGAATGGTTGGGTTCCATCCCATTTGGGGGTTCGGGTGTGTCATTGTCCCACACTGACTAGTACCGCTTGTTTTTATACCACTATTCATGCTAAACGTCACCATTGGAATGGACAAAATTGGGGGAAATGTCATAAAAGTTTGACCTTCCAGGTTTGCTGACTCTTGCTGTTGTACCAACAATTTTGGTGGTCAGAAGTTCGGGTATTTTGGGGTCGTAGCCGGAAGGATTTTTCCTAGCTGATTTTGCATGGACCCTAAAGATGATGGAGGGGGCTGGACAGGTGCAACTTGGGGTGCATACCCTGAATATACAACATTTGTGCTGGTCAACCCAATACTACTAACAGCAATATACCCTTGCATCACGGCCGTTTCATTTCGGGATACCTGGGAGGGAACGTAACTCGCCGTGGCGTGTTGCGTTCCGTCCCCGGTACTACTACTTCGAACTGTATCTACCCCTACACCTAAATTCTGCTCCTCCAACTCCGGCTCAATGATGTAACTACGGTGTGACAGGGTCGGGGACTGCTGCGCTGGCAGCTGATTTACTAGTCCTAGCTGCATCTCCCTAAGCTCTCTATTGGGATCGTCTTTGCCTAAATGCTGTGGGTGCTTCTTGCCTAACGCGCGCAGTCGACGCCGCTCTAGGCGTTGTCGTGTCAACATTCCTTGGTATTCCTCCTCTGCACTATCGTCTGAATGAACATTTTGTGTGCTAGAGCGGGCTACCTGCATCTGGGCCTGGGCGGGGGTTCCTGGTAGTTGTGCCATGGTGGTTGTTGCTGGGGGCAGTTGGAGCACCGTCTGGTTTGGGTCCTGCTCCAGGTTGGGTCGATTTCCTTCCAGAGTGTGGGTCCTGTTTGCGGACTGAGGGGGGGGGGTGCGGGCTAAGGCTGATCCACGCATCATGTGTGTATGTGTGCTATATCACTAAATCTATATGCTCACGTAATTTACTCAACTACCTAGTCGCAACAGCACCGTACTTAGCTAAAAGAAAACGTTCTTTATCCGTCGGCTAAAAGGAAACAAAAAGGATTGAGCTAAGGGGGGGATCGGTAAATTCGGATCGAAATTTTTTTCTAAGTCTAGAAATTTAGAAAAATTTGGGCAGCACTTCCCTTTAGAAATGCGTATTTACCCGCTGAGGAGATGCTGAATTCACTAAAATCAGAAAAACAAGAAATTTTGAAAATTTGGAAAAATTTTGAATTTGCTCAAAAATTGACTAAGTCCACAATTTCCGAAATAAACTTGAAAAGGAGGCCCTTAGGGTATTAGATTTTCAGTTCGCCGGGCGTCAATTCCAAATTCAGAGTTTCCGGAAAATTTTTCCGGGAAAATTTTTAAGTCTGGGGAAGTTCTAGAGCAGAACGAAAAGGGGTTCCCCTCTTAGGCGTATTTTATTGTCGCCGGGGATCGATTTTGTTTCAAAGGACGAAAAATAAAATTTTGAAAAACTATGCAAAAATCCTAAGTCTCAGTGCTCAAAAATTTTTGAGCAGCACTTCCCCTTAGAAAATGCGTTCAGGGGTGCTGCGATGAGGCTGTTCTGCCTGAAAACACAAAAATTTTATCCGAATTTACCGTGTGTATACGTAACACTCACTGTATATAATTCAAATTTTCAAGAACTTTGCCAAATTTGGGCAAAATTCTGGTCCGGCAGAAAATGTATACAATCCTACAGCTCAGTACAGTGTGTTGGTGCAGTTGTCTAAACCCTATTTGAAAATTTCCGGAGTTTCAAGTTGCGCACCGGCGTCGATTATATACTGTGATGTATATAATCGAGAAATTTGACAAAATTTTCGAAATTTCCGCCAAAATTCGCGGTCAAGGGTATTTTTTCCCTTCACTAGCACGTTGTGGGGGATGCGTGTGCAAAAAAACCGGAAGAAAGAGCAAGGGTCTGGGCCGTTACGGCTCGAAAACAGTGATTTTTGGCCGTTTTTGACCAAAAATGGGCTGAGAGGGTGAAAATTTTAGAAAAACACAAAATTTCTGAAAAATTTTTGATCAGGAACAAACTGCAAGTTGCTCTGAACAAACTACTACCGAAGAAAGGGAGAAAAATAGCCGATTATATACCCTACGGGGCCTTTGGGAGTGAAAAATTCAGATTTTGGGCAAAAATGAAAACGAAAATACAATTTTTTCAAAATATTGGACTTTTCGACCTGGAAAGTCTGATTTCCTAGGTTTTCGGGGGCGGCAAAACTTCTGGTGCTATTGGTTTTACCCCACAATTCGTGTGGGGGGGCGCTACAGGGGTATTTTGGGGTCAAAATTGGGTGTCAGTTCGGAAACTTGATTTTGGCCGAAAAATCGTGAAAATTAAATATTTCTGGCCGAAACTTCGTCCAGAGATGCGCTATAAGATGTACGTACAAAGACTTTTCGGCCGGTTTTCAAACCCAAAAATTTTAACCAAAATTTCGATTTTTTAGGGGTATTCCGGCCAAAATTTTCTAGAAATCCGGGTTTTCTACACCGGATACTTTTTTTAGAGCTGAGGGGGGTTGGTGCGCAACTTTTGAAAAATATTTGAGGGGGTCTTATTCGCTTTTGAGCGAGCCCAGCCTCGAAATACGTGAAAATTCGTGAGCGAGAGCCTCACGGATAGGGGTGTCTATATAAGCCCCGTGTGAAAAATTTTGCGCTCTAAAATTTCAAAACTTACTTGTTTCTAGGGTTTCAAGGGTCGTAAAAACCGATTTTGCAGTCGGAATTTACCCTAGATCACTTTTGCGGGAGCTGGGGGCAGTTTCAGAAATTCCCCAAAAATTTGAAAAATTTAGGCTTAGGCTTGTTGTGTGGGAAAATATTAAAATTGCCGTTAAAAATCCGGCAATACGACCCCTAGGGGTAGAATTTCACGCTAAATTCAAAAATTATGCTCCCGGGCCGCAAAAATGGCGCTGGGAGACAGTACCTGGGTCTACAGACAAAATTTTCAAAATTTTTAGATTTTCAGGCTTAGGCTTAGGGTGGGGAAAAATATTAAAATCAATTCTAAAAATCTGAGAATACGACCCCTAGTACCAGAATTTTACGCTAATTCTTTTAAAAATACTCTCAGGCCTCAAAAATGGCGCTAAGAGGCACGAAAAACAAAAATAGAAATTTTCTGAAAAATTTGAAAAATCTTAGGCTTAGGCTTAGTGCATCGTTAAGCTGAAAATTGAAGAAAACTTTCTCGAAACTACTTTTCTAGGTCCAAAATTTGATGCCGGTTCGTTTAAAACCAATCTCGGAGCACAAAAATCGCTCTGGAGGGCGTCCCCCTCACTTATATATATATATATATCAACTTCAAAACTTTCCTACGAAACTCCGGAAATTTTCTTGGAAACAGGCCCCTTTTCTCACTCAAAAATTTTCCATTGCTTCTTAGCGGGCGTATCTACCAATTTTCTCACTTTTTTCCACTATCTGGGGTCCTCAAACCACGGGGCTCTTGGAATTTAGGCCGTGAAGGCCAATGGACAGAACTGACCGTGCGCCCGAGTCCGGATGGAATACAGAATAACGGTTGCCGACCGGGGCAACGGCTCTAAATCGCTCAAAAACTGGCCCTAACTAGGTCCGGGGTCACACACGGAATCACACACAACAGCTGCAAGGCCCTCCAAAGGGCGGGTACAATCAACAAGCCCTAAGAAGCCCTAGGGAGGCAGGTTTAGGATTCAGAATTTTATTATAGATTTCAAGATTTTATTTAGCATCAAAACATAACAATTTTAAAAACAGGAGAAAACAAATAAAAACTAACTCACAGCATATAACGAGCTTAGGGGGACCTAACCCTAATCCTCAATGGCACACGGGGCCTCACTACTTAACCCCTGTCATGCGCCGGTGCCAAACCCCCCGTTTCCAGAAATTGTCTGACTATATTAAGCCAGACCACACATAAGAGATATTCAACTTTTTAGTGCATGCCAAATCGGATGCGGGCTAGCTCCCCTGTTAAAACATAATAACAAATATATCAAAATAATTTAAATATTACGTTTTATTAATAAATTTGGACGCTGCAATTTAGATATGAAGAGAAATTTCAGAATGTTGAAATATTTTCCTATTCATGCGACACGTCATCGTTTTCGACGCTCGCAAGCTAGCACAGATAGGTAAAAAGTATCTGGCAGCCTTTCTACTATCTCGAAAGTGTACAAACGAAGCGCAGAGCGCAATTCTATTCACAATTACTGATATTTTGGAAACTGTTAAAAATTACGAATCTGCGAGTTCTCAAACGTGAAGATACAAAACCGACGCTATATTTTCGATGTAATTTTGACATTTTAAGAGCGGGAAAACCCGCCTCAAATAGGGGGTGACCCTAAATATATAACATATATATATATATACATATATATTATATATATATATATATATATATATATATATATATATATATATATATATATATATATATATATATATATATATATATATAATAGTCTTTTTAAAACGTCACTTTCAATAAAATTTGAAATAACTAAAAATTTGCCGCCACAAACAAAAATTCGACAAAAATGGCACCTTGGCAAGATAATTGTCTTTAATTTATGCTATTGAGTGTTAAATTTGGTTGAAGCGCCGCTGAGACGTCGCTTAGAAATTAGTCAATTAGTCAACTTTTTGTAAAATTTCAATTTTAATACCGTCATAAAACTCGCCACAACGCTTCTAAAAGTTTCAAACAAACGTGCCTGGTATCTATCTTGGTTGTACTTGAGCAAAAACTTAGTATCAGCAAGAAAAAAAGAATTATAGTAATTTGATTTATTGAAAGTTATTCAGAACGCCCCCTTAAGGTGGCGCTCCGAATAACTGACTTTGGGCAGTAAAAGTTTTCAGTCACGTTTTCAGGTCTTTGTTCTTGAAGAAAGGTTGTTCAGCAGTGAATTAGCTTTCGTTTGATATACATAACATGTAGTTTTGTTGAAATTAATTTTTTGACCTGCATTTTGATATGGCAAAATCTTCAAATCAATTTTCCGAAAATTTGTATATGGCTTTTGTTACTTTTGATAACGGTTTTCCGCAGATAATAGGTGACTGCAACTTTTTAAAAAGTCGTTTGTGTAGGCAAACATTTGAAAAAAATTTTCAAATTACGTTGAGCGATATTGACAAAAATGCACTATTTTTAAAGCTAATTTTTCGTTCGCTACTTTTTGGCTTCTTCAACTTTTTTCAATGGTTATTTGCATTAAAAAATACGCTCTATTTTTTGACACTGTCGTTTGTGAGGGCAAACCTCAGATTTTTCTGATCGGCAATAGCCTTTTTGAATCGTGATAGCTCTCCTCCATGTCCATTTTTCATTGTGAAATTTGACTTAAAGTTAGAAAATAAGTAGATTCAGGTGTACCTTCTTCGAAAATGTTGATTTCTGTTTTTGGTGAAATTCTGCAGCGGTTTCAAGTTGACCAATTTTAGAAAAGCTAGTGTATTTTGAGCCAAAACAATTGTATTAAAATTATAAGAAAAGATACACCTCGGCAACATAATTACCTACAGTTTAAGCTATAGATCGTAAAATTTGAACAAAGTTTCGCTCAGTTATGCCGTTTGAAAAATTATGCGCATTTAGCGAAAATAGAAATTTTCAATCGGTGATAAAAAATCAGAACAAGGCAACAGGCACGTGAAACTTAATCAGAAACAAAGCTTTGTAACAGGCTTCAATATCTTTAAACGGAATTCATTCTAGCTAGAACTTACATCGACTTCTAAGATAATAAAGTTATGGAAGTTATTCGGAGCGCCACCTTAAGGAACTCAACATTGCATTGAACATGTTTTGTTAACATTCCTGCATTTTTGTTTACTGGTGTGTTTGTTTTGTTTTTGGCTGTGAGCGTGGCGGTGTACTCGTACTTCGTGGCGGCGCTGATGGGACGCCAGTGGCTGCTGCCCGACTCTGCCGTGGGCGTGGAGGCGGGCGGGGAGAGCAGCCGGGCCCAGATGGACGCCCTGGGCGCAGTCCGCGTCGACGAGTATATCCCGCTGCACACGCTCGCACAATTCTTCTTCTACTTGGGATGGCTCAAGGTCAGATCCCACCGCCACGCCTGCCTAATCTGCCTACGTCGTGCAGAAGCACACAGACAGAATCGCAGGCGATAGAGTAGTTGAGCCAAGCCAAAAACGGTTTAAATGAATAAGTTGAGAGCACATGGTCAAAATATGGTTCAATATTACGTGTCATGTAAGTATAGGCGGCGGCGCTAAGGCGGCGGCAGGATAAAGACTGCCAAAATAGAAGGATCATTTTGCGGTGATTTTTAGACGGCCGAGGAACTGATTAATCCGCTGGGCGAAGACGACGACGATTTTGAGCTGAATGCCATTATTGACAGAAACATACAAGTAAGGTCGTCTGGCTATTCACAAAGTCTAAACAAGGCAAATCTCAACTTTGCTCTTCTCTCACACTCCTCTGCGTCCTTGTTGTTTGTGTAATTTAAACAATGCGCAGCAAATAACTTGTATCCTTTATATGTATGTAGACTCAAAACCAAACTAACATTGATAGGAATTGAACTGTCACCAACTCAGAATATTTCCAAACTGCGCCGTTTATTAAAGCCGTCAGCCAATCAAATCCTAACAGCTTTTTTGCCCGCCCCAGATTATGAGAATACAATAGCTTGATTGTAAGCGAAAGTAAAATGCTGCTTGAATCTAATAGACGGCCTTGTTAAACGGGGTCATTTGAAAATTGCCCATTTGGATGAGTTGAAGAACCAATTTGGGAACGTTCCCGTTTGTAAGGTTTTGGTCGTTGATGTGTAACACTTGTACCAATTTATCAGCACCTTATGATTTACTTATGTATAAGACGGTGCATGTCTAAAGTCTGACAAAAATAGTTGCACCACTTGAGAAAAAAACTTGTGTCGTTACGGATAAAAATAGATTTTGACTATCAAGAGTACAGCAAGTAGTTGCAGAAGGCATGCCAGTAACATAAGTTAACTTCAGCACAAGTGTGTGTGTGTGTGTGTGTGTGTGTGTGTGTGTGTGTGTGTGTGTGTGTGTGTGTGTGTGTGTGTGTGTGTGTGTTTTAGGTGAGTTTCCTGCTGGTGGACCACATGCACGAGCGACGGCCTCGGATGGAGAAGGACAAGTTCTGGGACGCCCTGACGCCCGCGGTGCCCTACACGGCCGCCGCCAAGGACCAGCAGAGGAGTCCATTTCTGGGCAGCGTGGTTGACGTCAAGTCAGTCACAACACACACACAAGCACACACACACACGCACACACACACACACACACGCTAGAAGCAAGGTTTCGTCAATGCCTCAGCAATGAGGCCACCTCTCATTGGTCAGAATTTGTAACATTCAACTGTACACTTTAGTGTGCCCACCATTTTAATGCACTTCAATGAATGAACATGCACATTCAGCTGCCGGTGGCACGTACGTTAAAATCGGTTTTAAAGTTTCTCGGTGTCTAATACATACATTTTTTAGAGTCACCTGAGAAGGAAAGTTAATAGCGAAATTATTATAAAAATATTGTTTTTTATTTGAGTGTGAAGCAACAGCACTGGCACAAAGAAGTTGACAATGACGAATTGGCAAACAGAACCCGGCGTGACGATTTGTCTGCCAAATTCTTACACAAAGATTCCGAGCGCCCCGTTCCCCTCAAAAAATCAAAGGTTAGTTTGTACAGAACGCTGACTTTAACCGTAAAACTGTAATGTGTGTCTAACAATGAACTATGCCCGAATACTAACATTTTAAGTGTAGGGCTAGCTAATAGCAGAAGACACCAACTTTTTTGGTGATATTAGTTTTAAGGAGTAAGAGCATCCAAACAGTGAATTCGTGCTCATTTTTTGCGTCCCTTAGTGGCCACGTGCGCGAATATACCTACTATATTCGAAATGTCAGATTCCTACGTTAATTTGGGGAGGTCAAATTTGTAGCGTTAGTTAACAGTGGATTGGGCAGGTACATACCTCGCTGATATTCAAAAAATATATTTATTTTGTGTCACAATATCACACGACCAGAAAGCAAGCAAAATTTCTGTTGTTTTTGCAGGCACTAGGCATACATTCAGTTGGTTTGTCTATAAACGCGTTACGTTTAGACTTGGAAATATTTAACTTTTCAGTTAGACGATGCACTAGAGAAGCAATCATTTTTATTTCGCCTAGAGTCGGAATATATGTAATCATTTCGCAGCACCAAGAGTACATGCTTGGTGCTGCGAGCCACGACAGAGTCTATGCTTACCATAGGCCTAACTTATAGTTATGGCAGTCTTTTTTTCCTGCCAATGGGGGCCAAAAATCCAAATAAAACCTAAAATAAACACAAACCTATAAGAATACATCTTTTTCTGGAATACCTAAAAGTTTTTTCAATTTTGAAATTTTCCTTTATACGTACCTACTTGTGTTTGAGCGCGAATTCTAAATTTTCTACCCGTGAACCCCTTTGCTGTCTGGACGTTGGTGGATAGCTGTTCAATTGGCCAGCCAATCAAGAACGTATGTCAATTAGTTCTAAGTTTTACACCAACCAACAGTAATACAGTCTACGTACATGATCAAACAACCAATCAACTGGCAATAAGGTGGAGCTGCCCTAACAATATGCAAATCAGTTTTACTGCTCAATCAGTCAGTCAGAGACGCGTTGTCGTGACTGGTGGCGGCCGTCCCCGCGAAAGCAAAAGAGTCAATAAGAAACGTTTATGCACAGTGGATTTGGTGCGGCAGAGGAATGGGCGGTACCGACTGCCAACCGTGCATGCAAACTGAACGGAGAGCTTACAGAGTCTGGAACTGCTTCTGACTTCTTAATAAGCCCAACTGCCACTTTTGGGGGGAAAGAATGGTTGTTTAGCTAGAAAGGGTAGGATTGTCGAATGCCAACATGAGCATTACTATGTCACAACGTCTGCAGAGCACATACGTACGGACGACGGTGAAAAGCTGAAAACTGCAATAGGGTCACCTCAGCAGACGACAGCTCAGCGCAACTACTGCTGCTACTACGACTACTACTACTACTACACTACTAACAAGCCCAACCTGCGGCAAAACCTTCAGTAAGTATTAAGAATTATGTTCAAGTAAGCTGACCAGCAGGTCAGCTAAAACCTGTTGTGCAGCAGATAATTATCTTATTGTAAAATGTGTATGCAAAAGTTCAATGCGTTTTTATGCAATCTTACAATAAGTTGTTTATGCAAAAACTGGAAGTAGTTTTAATTATCTTACAACAAATTATGTAGGAATGGGTTGTTTTGATGAGTGAGAAGTGTATTCATTATTTCATGACCAAAATTGACTACAGTTCGCAGGAAATAGGATGTAAGATGCTGCCAACAAAATTATCTGGTCAAATGTTGGTAATATCAGCAATGTGACACACGCGCACTATGTGACACACATGAACTAAACAAACGCACATTGACATTTTTCCAGCTTACAGTGTAACTTTTGCACTAGACAATGATGTGACGCTCGCGCAGTAGCTCTAATATGCAAAGCAAACTAACGCACAGACGTACATTGCACTACAAGCCCAGTGTATTCCGCCAGAAATCAAAATTAGAGACCTGTTGTGCTGTGGCACAACAGGAAAAACTTAATGCCGTGAATTGCATAAACTATTGCTCTATAGCGCATTAGACAGTAAATAATTAGAATTAGTAAATATGAAAAGTTGTTTTGAACTTCTGAAATGAACTGTCTGGCATTAGCCTCGCCCAACTATCCTACACAGAAAAACATGGAGCATTTACTTTTAGACTAACAAGTGAGCCCCTAAAAGGAGCAAATGCCGATATAGTGGCGTTAAAGTCTTATAGTTTTAAACACAAGTTAATACGACAGCATGTTCAGGGTCACTGACTATTCCCAAAATTGTTACTTATATAATCCTAAAGAACTTTAAGTAGTTTCAGCACACGAACGGAACTTGGGTCGTAGACACACTGAATTTGGGCCAAATTTAGTGTGACAAAAAACAAATTTCCCTATATTATCTTAAAATTGTAACAACACATCAAGCACAAGAATTAAGTACAAACATAAAACGGGCTTAAAATTAAAATGCATGGAAGTACATTTACGTACTCGTCACTAAAGTGCTACAGATGGTTCATGAGTGTCTTTGAAAGCACAGGGACACGGACAAAGTTGTGATCAGGTACTGTGCATATTTTCCACTCATTGGTCTCGGTTTAATTTCGTCATATAAAATTATGAGCTGAAACGGAATAGATTACATATATATTTTTACCTTCTTGGACATGCAAAAAAAATTATTCTGAAATGCTTCTTATCGCCCAAAGCTGACTGTCATTTTCATTTTGTCATAAGCTGAGAGGCGAGAACCAGTCTGTTTTACTCAAACTATAAACACCTGGTATGCGGGTACAAATTGGCTCAAATTTGTGGCCGAAGTTGTGTGAACATTGCATTAAAGTCAACTTTCTGGGCCAGTACCCACCGACAGCGTGGTAAACATTAAACGTTAGTTCTTCCTGGTCATATATAGCTTGTCTAAAAAATAACATCAAGAACCAATGAATAGCGGTCCCTGGTCATAATTCCTAGTTTCCGATGATGACCGACCCCACAATCACTCCCGTTCCATCAATAAGACTGATACACTGATTGACATACAATAGTTTGTTGACTAATTTGAATATTATTAGATACAGACCCCGTCTAAGAAATGTTATTGGTAACATCGTCATATACGTAATCTCTTAACATAGTGATTGGACAAACATTTAAAAATAATTTGCATATTGCCATGAATTGGCCAGCCAATATTGCAACTGTTTGTTACAAACCAGACACATGCAAAATAGAACGGGGGGAGGTTGTCCGAAAAAATTAAAAACAAACGTTTAAAAATACAATTTACGTAATTGTAAATGAAAATTCAGTCAAACTGTAAGTATTTACTGCTCTAAGATAACTGATCAAATTAGTTTTGACTTTAAGCATGTTTTGGGCTTTTATGCCCCCATTGGCAGGAAAAAAGACTTCCCTATATTAGGCCTATGCTAAGCATAGGCTCTGTGGTGGCTCGCTGCACCGCTTGTGTACTCTTGGCGTTAACAAGCACTTTTGTTGACGAGCGTAAATTTTTTTCTACATGACCACAGCAAGTATTATTTTACCGTATCGGTAAAATTAAGCGCGGCATGCCAGTTAATTTTATTTTTGCAGTAGTTCTATGCATATGTAATACAAATTTTAATTTTGATCGAGTCTTGATCACAATTTTGTAAATGGCTCAGGAACTCAAAACTACTTGAATTATACGGAAAACGAACTTTCTGTTGAGTGATAACGTTCGACGTACATAGGTGTCGATACATACAGTTTGCGTTTAAACTCGATTACTTGGTTACTGGATACTCGGCTTTTTTGCGGAAATGTGGTACCTGAACTATATTTTCAAATGTAGTGAAAGCTTAAGTCACTATGTGAGCGTTACCCTCCTGCAATGAACTCGGAGCATTGCTGAAAAAGCTATATTATAACGTACCCGTGTCAGCTCAGATCCGATTGACTGGTATTTTCGTGATGCTACACGTAGCTGACAGTTGCCTTGTCACTCACACAGTCACACAACTTATACACAGTATATATATAATAATTGGGGCTGGGTGGCACTCGGTAAAATTTTAAGTCACATGCATGCTACAACTGTAATATTTTCGCGATTTCTTACGTTTTGCAGATGCCACAAGATACAGTTCTTGTTTTATTTAGTAATAGCATTTCTTCAAACTAGTCGCATTAAGATCGTCGCAAGGATGCGTCTGCTGCTACATACCTGTGTCACTTCCTCTTTGTCGATGTGTCGGTATATATTTACGTTTTTGTTCTTTTGTACCTCTTGCTATGTACGTAAAACTTTCATCTTGTCTCGAAAAAAGTTGGCTATGGCACTTCGCCATCTATTAACTACACAGTACATTTCTAATTTCTTCCAACACAATTCATGCAGTTCACTTACGTTTACGTTGTCAAATTTGACTGCAGTCCACGCACACACTCAAAAACACGCACACATACTACACACACACATAACGCATGCATCAGCAGACAAGCAGCTATCAGCAGTGCAATTCAATGCACTGAAACTGAGCATGATTTACATGCATTTTCAGTTTCAGTGCATTGACTGAATTTAGTATGCACGGCCGCTGAGGCGGCCGCGCAAAAAGTGATTCCAATTATTCCGCCGCTAGGCGGAATGAAAATTTGACTTTGCTTTTACGTAAGTAGTTTGTACATGGAACTACAAATATTTTTACGCCACTATATCGGAATTTGTCCCTTTTAGGGACCCACTTGTTTGTTACTGGTGGTGATTGTTTTGTTCCAGTATCTCTACAAGTACTAATAGCTTTATGTTTCAGGGACCGTTGGATAGGGAATGATGTGTTCTATTTTTCAGGATGATAAACTTTACGATACAGTCTTATCAGCACAGCTGACGACGATTCAGGAACCAATGCAGACGGCCAAAATGGACAGCCTGAAGGTGGCTGAGAAAGAGCTGGTTCGCAAATCCTTGGAGGAGTTGAAGACAGCAGAAGATGTGCAAGACGCTGCTGTTGAAAGGGAAAACCCAAAAAGCAGGAAGCATGATCTTATTCAACTGTAGCTATGTAATCAAGTCTAAAATGAATAAAACAGTGCAAATTCCATTGGTTCAGAAACATTTTTGTTGGTTATATATATTTTATAAGTTGGTGATCGCATATATACCTCGTTGCTGTGAAATGGAAAACAAAGTTCACTGACCTGCTACACACTTGGCACAAAGTTGTCACGATCACTACTGGGACCAGCAAAAAAATGGATATATATTTGGCACTTTTTTGACAGGCTTAGCTCTAACCTTTAGACAGAAGATAGCCCAAATCAAGCACTACTCATTGGATATAGTCAGATGGGGTAAAAAAATACAAAATATGAGTACAAGGTTTTTTGCTTTCCTGGATTAAGTTTCTCGGGCAAACTTTTTCCAACAATACCTCGCGGAGTTGCTCTACAAAACTACATATTGAAGTGAATAACCAATATCATCATCAGCTTCTCAACTTAGGTACCTGTGCGTATGTTTGTGTAATTATGTAGCTGGGCTCATCATTTGAAAACCCTTTTGTAGCTGTAACCGCTCTGCTAGCAGTCGGTGGTCGTAGTACACTTAGCAGCCGTAGCACCTTCCTGTGCTTACTTTCTTCCGCAAACGAAGTTGTTTTGGTTTGAAAACACGACAGAAAAGCAAAAAGTACCCGTATTTTTCCCCACAAATTGACCAAAAATGCGGGGTAAAAAAATATGGCTCCCGTACGCGCCAACCAGTGGGTGTATTTTTTTACCCCATGTTTCCGATCGTATTTTTTAACCCCCTCTGACTATACCCCATACCAATATTTTGCCTACATAGGATATAGCCCTTTTAAAGATTTTTAAAACTACCGCCAAATAGCGTTTTTAGGTATGGGTGAAACTGTATTCTTTTCGGGAGCTTTTTCTTCTCTGACAATACTTTTTGACAATACAAAAATTTTCACGGTTCGTTTTTTAGACAAAACAAAAACTATCTTGTCGTTTCGGCTCTTCAAAATTGAGATTTTGATTCATAATAGAAGTAATTTGAGCCCCTGAACACAAAACCGGAGTTTATTTTCGCCTAGGACCCCCTGGACCACCCTATGACTCCCTTACCTACCCCCCCCCCTTAGGGGGTACTTACTAGGGTTGTTTCGATGGGGAAACTGCATCAAATCAAAACTAGTTTTGATGCAGTTTTGATTTTTGATGCATCAAATCAAATCAATCTATTTTCAAAAGGTCCAAATCAAATCAAATCAATCGATTTTCAAAAGGTTCAAATCAAATCAAATCAAATCAATTGATTTTCAAGAAGCCCACATCAAATCAAATCAAATCAATTGATTTTTGAGAACTCAACATCAAATCAAATCAAAACTGAAGAAATTACTTGGGTTCTGATGCAGTTTTGATCTAGTTTTGATGCAGTTTTGATGTAGTTTTGATGTAGCGTGAAAAATTTATTTCTATATTGTAAAAATCTAGTCTCAGCTTAAGGACGTGAGAATGCGTAATCATATAGGGTACACTTACTATTATATAAATTGCACAGTTGTATTGTCGGCATGTAAATAATCACCTGTGTATTACGTGGCCCCTTCAATAGCGGCGTATATTATAGTCGATATATTTCGGTCGGCTTGTGGGTTATAGGTGTGGCCCTGCTCGCAAAATTTGCAAATAGATGCAAATAGATTGTTATGCGTGGATTATTCTGCCCACAGGACGCCCCCACGGCCCGGCCCGCCATTAGCACGCGGGCCGGTGGCGAGCTGTTATACGCGGGACCGGTCCAAGACCAACAGCTAGGCTCGAACCCGCCTGACGGGTCATACGCCCGGGCCCGGCCCATAAAACTATAGCTATTTAGTGCTTCTCTCCTCAGCAGAAAGGCTTGTTTACATCCACGATGCCCCTTGACTTGTTCTACTTCTACGTTGTAAAAATGTGAAACCAATCAAAAAGCAAAAAATTTTCACCTTCGATAGTATCCCGTTGACATTAGGCTACATAGTATCACATAAAATTTTGCAACTGACAGTAGTTACATCAAAACCGCATCAAATCAAAAGTATTCGAACATCAAATCAAATCAAATCAATTGATTTTTGAGAAGCCCACATCAAATCAAATCAAATCAATTGAAAATGGGTCGCATCAAAACAACCCTAGTACTTACTCTTCAGGCCTCAGGGGTCAAATTTTCAAAATTGAGAAATTGAGATTTGATGTCTCTATCTAGGTGTTTTTTGGACCACTGAATAGGAATCTGAATAGCCATTTTTGTCTTGAACCGTCTCGAACTATACTACGGCGGCTGCAGTAAGGGGTCGTCTGCCAAGCACAGGAAGTATTTTGCCGAGAACGGTTGGTCCTTTGCCTAGACTAGAAGGTCCGCTGCTTAGAATAGAGGGTTATCTGCCTAGAATATAGAGGGTCCTCTGCCTAGGCGACTGGGTCTTGTGCTTAGAACACTGGGTTTTCTGCTTCAAGAGGTTCTTTCTTCTTTGTCTAGAATAAAGAGATACGTAGAATAACGGGTCCCTTGACTCAGCATAAAGCGCCTCCTGTTTAGAATAGAGGGTCTCCGCCCAGAATAGAGGGTCTCATGTATAGCATAGAGGGTCCAATTACAGTCGGCAACCCGTCGTAGCCACTTGACTAGTATTGTTGTAGTAGTCAATAGCGTTCTGCCCGGGTCTGTAGCTGGCCGCGGACCCGGCCCGGCCCGGAAGCGCGCTATACGCCCGGGCCCGGCCCGGAAAATTTGCTATTGGCAGAACTATAGTTATCAATTACGTGTATTCACTGTGGAAACCCAGTGTGTGTTGATGTATAAATTGTTAACTTCAACCGGCCGGTGCCGGCCGAAAAATCCGGCCGGTCAGAAAGACTTGCCCCGGCGGAGAGCCAGCTAGCCCCTTTTGTTGATACTAGCATTTTTAAATTACTGTATATCTATAGACTCTAGACTCTATAGACCTAATAACACAAGCCAAAATGAAACACCAGTCATTGACATTTAAGTATAATTTAAGTTTAGCGAAAAATTTCAGGAAAAGAAAAAGCGCAGAAATTGAAATTTAAGTATAATTCAAGTTTAAGTTCTAATTTTCAAAAACGTTTAAGTTTAAGTTTAAGTTAACACGTCAGTTTTGAATAAGTTTAAGTTTAAGTTTAAGTGTAGGGGCGTACTTTTTTAATTTAAGTTTAAGCTTAAGTATACTTTTTTAAGCCTACTTCGGATCCCCTAATGGGCGTACCCTGAGACTGAGGGCGCCATAGGGAGGTCCACACTCCAGGAGAGTCCCAGGCAAAAATAACCGTCTTCGACATCGTGTTCAGGGGACCAATTAACCCTTGCGGACAAGGTTTTGTCCAAATCCCTGACAAATTTTTAAGTTCACAAGGACCCCCTGGGTGTTTCATCTTTACTCAAAAGGGGTTTACGGGGTCGGCAACCCAACACCTGCCATGGGGGCACACGAGCTTGCTCTTGTTCAGCTTGCCGCAAATGTGTTGTAGTTGCGGGGGCACCTCCTGGTCTAGGCAGGTTTTCTCGCTTTTAGCGAAAAATTGTTGTTTTGTTGTTCGTTTGTTTGAAAAATTGTTTGTTTTTCCCTCACCCCTAAAATTGTGAAAAGTTGCTAGAGCACCCACAGCAACGAAGAAAACGAGTAAACGGAGTCCCCATAAATGTCGCTGTCGCCGAGAAAATTTTTCTAAGCGGTTTTTCTGTGTTAATGAGTGGTTTTCGGGAGCTTTCTTTTCAGGTGACCAAGAATAAGAAGTAGGGATTTTTATTGAGAAGAAAAAGGCTCTCAAATTTCCTTGAAAAGTGAACAGGGCTAAGTAGGGAACACCTAGGTACTACATAGAAAAATTTGGAAGCGAAAAAGAGCCTTTTTTAGAAAATTTTTGAAATTTTTGTGAAGCTGAAATTTTTGAAGATGTCAAAAAATAAAGAGGCCGCCTTTTAGAGCCATTTTTCGGCGTCGGC
The DNA here is from genome assembly GCA_030248245.1 of Trissonchulus sp. WLG1_4. Classification (NCBI taxonomy): domain Eukaryota; kingdom Metazoa; phylum Nematoda; class Enoplea; order Enoplida; family Ironidae; genus Trissonchulus; species Trissonchulus sp. WLG1_4. The sequence goes on from JASANF010015936.1 coordinate 47,828, forward strand.
ACCATTTTTAAAAAAACCAGCGCAAAATTTTGACGCTAGAGGTCATAGTTTTGGAATTTTTGCGATAAGTTTAATATTCCCCCCCCCTAAGCCTAAGCCTAAAAATGAAAATTTTCATGTTTTGAAATTTCGACACCGGCAGACCCCTTCAATGGCATTTTTGTGGCCGCAGGGTTAATTTTCCAAATTTAGCAGTAAATTCTGACCCTAGGGGTCATATTGCTGAAATTTTAGGACCCCGATTAATGATTTTTTCCCACCCTAAGCCTAAGCCTAAAATTTTGAAAATTTTTGCGCGTTTTTGAAACTGCCCCCAGCGCACCCAAAAGCTGTCTAGGGTAAATTCTGACCCCGGAATCAGTTTTAGCGACCCCTAAAACCCCAGAAACAACTAGGTTCTGAATTTTTTGGCCCCAAAATTTTCCAAACGGAGGGTATATAGATACCCCGTTTCTGAGGCGCTCGCTAGTGATTTTTTGAACTTTTCGGGGTAGGTCTCGCTCAAAAACGTATAAAACCTCCCAATTTTTTTTTCAAAAGTTGCGCACCACCCTTCCCCTGCTATGGAAAAAGTATCTGGTGTGAAAAACTCGGATTTTTAGAAAATTTTGGCCGATATACTTTCCAAAATCGAAAAATTTTTGATTTTACCAAATTTTTGAATTTTGACCTAAACTTTTAGCGCAAGGTACCGACACTTGAGTCGTTGTACCTACACCTTATAGTGCATCTCTGAGCGAAGTTTCGGTCAGAAATACTCAATTTTCGCCATTTCTTGGCCAAAAAGACGTTTTGCACGCCAACCATAATTTTGACCCCAAAATAGCCCCATAGCGCCTCTTACGCGCATTTTGGTAAAATTTTGATAGCACCACAAAACTCCGCACCCCCGAAAACCTATAGAATCATTGTGTTTAAGTGAAAAAACGCAAAATTTTGAAAAATTTTTTACTCCAATCTTATTTGCACCCCGAAGCCTAAAATTTTGCCCATTTTGCCCTAGAAAACCACAAAATCGGAATTTTTCCGAGTTCTTTTCAGTTATAGTTTGCTCAAGGCACCGCGTACGTTAGCTTAGAGTTTTCTCGAAAATTTTAGCGTTTTCGGAAAATTTTTCTCCCGCACCCCATTTTTGGTCAAAAACGGCCAAAAATCGCACATTTTGAGTCGCAGCGGCTAGAATACTCGTTTCTACTAATTTGCTACTAATGTCTTACTAATTTCAGACTAACTTTTAATTTTCCTCCTAATTTCCTGAAGTCATGGACGCTTACTTCGCCACCAAGCCCCGCCTGACCCAGCTGTTTGGCCAGGAGACGGTGGAGCGATTCCAATCGCCGGTGGACGCGGTCAATGTGCTGGCCAAGACCATGGCCACTACACTCCCTACGTTCACGACAGCCGGTCGACGGGCAACTGTCTCATGGGGGTGTTACAAGGAGCAAAGTACTAAGTTTTAGCGTAAACTATTAGCGTAACTTCTTTGACCAGTATATTTTTGCATAAACCAGCTAAAAGTGCTTATACTCAAACTTTCAACCAGCGTATTCTCAAAATATCTATTTAGAACATTCTAAACGTTTTGGATATTTGAGAATTTTTTGACAATTTGATAAAACTGAGACTTTCTGCAAAAGATTAAGTTCATCTTATAATCCTCTGATCTGTTTCTAGCATTGGGAGAAGACCGGCGATCCGCAAAAGAGGAGTTGGCCTATCACATCTTGGGGACGGCGGAACAAATTCTCGATGACCCAAACTGGTCGCCCAAGGCCGTGCGTGAAGTAAGTATTAAAAAAGCGACAGTGCAATCAATTTTTGTTTTTTAGACACTAACCATAGAAACCTTAAAATGCTTTCATTTACAGAACCGACTATAATTCAGGTTAAAGAGAATGTAATTGCAGAGTTTTGAAATTCCTATTATTTCTTCTCAAAATACTAAAACTTATAACTAAATTATGAGTTTCAGGTGTTCAACCTTCCCAGTTTTTTTGGAGTCTCAGGCGGGGACATCCTATTCAGAGCGGAAGCCATGGGGGCTGATCGTGACGGCCAAAGAGGACGGGCACGTTACCATGACCTTTAAAGTGGAGGGAGACAATGATGATACTGTCGTCACAAGTACGTTAGTGTATCCACCTATTACGCAAAGTTAGCGCATTCTGCTATTCTGAAAAGTTATGTATCCTGATATTCTGCAAAGTTTGTGTATTCTCCTATTTTAAGTAGGTGATGTGTGAACCAATTAATATCTAGGCTTCAACAATCAAGTTCTAGATTTCAATTTTCAACATTTCATGCTCAAACTTAGGTTTTTTAAAAGTTATAAAAATACCACCAGTTCTTATTACAGCAAAATTCAACATCATGTACTTATATATTTTAGGCTCCGGCGCGTCCAACAAGCTGGCCCTGTCCGACGCATTTGGCCAACTACCCGTGGGGCGGATGTTAGCCGCCATGAGACGACGACTGGAGGAAGATCAGCGCCCGCACTAGACTCAGGGACATTTCTCATCTCTGTAGACTCAGGGACACTTTGGTTGTGTACATATGGTGGTGCACAAATTACGCCCAGGTTGAAAGGTTTTAAAATACTTTTACCAAACATCTCGTCATTTAACTCGCAATTACAAATCATCCCGTAGTTTTCAAAAAATACCTAAGCGGCATAATTTGTACGACCACCTTATGCTCTTTGTAGCCATTTTATGTAGTTATATCGTGCCAACCGTGATATGATAAGTGATGGTTGACATAACTTTTCAAGAACCAAAATCTAACGTAAGCTTATATATATCACTAAACCAAAAACATCACTGCATTTTGCATTGTATTTATTGAAAAAGTTCAGTTTTATATTCAAGCTTTACAAATTAACTATGAATCATATCAATTGACAATACAGAACATTATGTATATATTTGTGTGCGTCTATGTGTCAGTTGAAATTTCATAAATATAATTGATAATCCAAAATTGGTGAAAAAAACAGCTGTTTTAAAAATTAATGGCAAAATATTTTATACGTTTGAAAATTTCAAAATTGTTCTACGCATCTGAAAAGTGCAAGTAGTCCATAATTTGATTGTTACTATTCAATTATTATTATAATATGCAATTGAATTATTGTTATCTACTCGTCTATCATATGCAATACATTGACAAACGTCAATTTCTTGACTTAACCATACGTATCCTGTTACTAGTACAATGTATACCACAAAGTTCTGTGAGTCAAAATACTATCTGGAACTCCGGATTTCGACATGAGTGAGCGAAAATCTTCGGCGTCCAATGGTTTCTGAACTTTCACTTGTTTTGGGAGAAGAGCAAACCGCAAATTGTCTAATAAGTGTCCCCCAACTGAGCCATCTGGGTAAATAATCCTATTAGAATGTGGTTCTAATCCAACACCTCCCTTTTCCAAGTAATGTAGAACAATTCGAGATCTGAATCGAATGTTTTTAGGTAAAATTTCTATGATTGATGAAAATTTATCAGATACCGGTCCTGAAACCTCGGCAATGTCTGACTTTGAAGGTTCAGCAACTATAGGGGGTGATAAATTGGATGCATGTGCCGCTTTCAGTTTCAATTCCATGTCTCTGTAATTTTTAACCGACGACTCTGGCACTAATTGCATTCGTTCAGCCATGGAGAATAAGACCGTAATCCGCTAAAAGATACACCAAATAGGGAAGTTTCTGTAAATATGTTCGCTTCTGATCGATGGGAACAACGACTGAAGCTAATCTCCTAAGTTCACGTTTGTAAGCTCAGCCACTTGGTTTTCGGATAATGTAACGCTACTATTGTACAATAAGTTGTAAGCAATGTCACTCAGCGACTTTAGAACATCGTCCTGTAGTTTCTGCGGCCGTTTCCCACCAGATTTGACAAGACTTTCCAGGTCACACACACTATTCAGCCAATAGGAAGCCATGCAACACATACAACATACACACGTTCACATTTACACAAATACACGTACACAGTACACTCACAAATACACACACACACAAACATTATACGGTACAGTGCATCTTTGAATAAAATTATTTCTAAATATTGATGTAAAATCAATTTTTCAGGCTAAATTATTGCATTTTACCCTCAAATCTGAGCATGTACGAAACTGTGTTTTCAGCCTATTGACTAAGATGAGTGACACTGAGATGCCTGTTGCACACATTCATGCAAACTTATGAACACATACACAAATACTCTTGTAGCTCACTGTTAGCAAGCGTAAACTGCCCCCGACACCTCAACCTGACCTGCTGGTGCCGTGCCTGCCGGAGCAGGAAAAGCGTCGAGCCTGTAGCGCGCCTGTATCGGTGCCATGACCCAGTACTCGGAAGCTACAGGACGACTCACGGCCAGCTGGCGGTCCAAACTGGAGGGTGTATGCGAGGGATTTAAGCCAAGGCTCGCACAATCAGTGAACTACAGTCAGTCATCAACATTCACACATACATAAACATAACAAGCATACAAACTACTTAGTTTTGGGGACATACACACTGATATTCCCACTCAAGCTAGCACTTCGAACTTTAATCGATGACGGAGTCGAAGGGTGAAGATAAAATAGAAGCCCTCCATACTGATCGGCGGTAGCTTGCCGATAAGCATCTACTAAAAATTTAGGGTAGTCAGGAAAAAATTTGTGTATTTAATGTAGATATCATGCCCGCGTCACGAGCATTTTTAAATAAGACAAAATAGTGAGTATTTCTAGTAACAGTACGTATTGCTTTACCTTCGTAAAATAAGTTTTGCATAAAAAACACTACACTCCATCTGCAGTGGTGTGAAATACGAGTAAACAGGCTACTTAGTAACTTGGTATCAGCAACACTTTCACATAAATCATCTATAAAAATTATTTTATTCGATGTTGTATCAGCGTATGACTCAATTCGATCAGCTGGAAATCCCTGGATAAATTCAATTTCTGGAAATTTTTGTTGCACTTCAGAGTAGGCAGGTTGCCAAATACTATAGCACCACCAGATTAGATCCCATTTTTGATCAACACATTTTTCTTGATTGCGAAAAAGTTGAATAGCCCAAAAAGTTTTCCCAGAACCAGTTGAGCCAGATAATACCATTGTAAATGCAGTTACAAATTTAACAAAACTCATTGTACACGCTCGCGTAATATAGTCTGCAATTAATCAATAAAAAAAATTCTAGTTGAATTCAAGTATAAAGTCTTTTCAAATTCAAGACATACTAGAACCACCAAAGTTTTCGTAGGAGGAGTGCCAAATGTCAACTTTAGATGAAGCGTACCAGATCTGGAAACACTAGCATGATCCGCGCCAGCACAACAGTCCGGTGTTAAATCGTAAACGTAAAAATTATATCCACTGAAGTAGGATTCGGAGTCGAAAGGTAAATCAGCCGTTTCAGGGTTAATATTTTGATTCAAAGCCATCATGCAGTAAGGTACACTACTATAGTGCCCACTCGCAGGCTTTAAATCAAGGGGTCGAGAGTTGACCTCGGTGCCATTCATTTCTAAAGACACCTGCTGAAGGCCATGATCATTGAAATTGAAAGGATTAGAAGAATAGTTGCCTGTAAAGTTGCCTTGGGCTAATAGCCCGATAGTAACTTTACACCGAAAGTCACCACCATCAAATATCCCTTCTTCAAAAATTCCGGCATTTGCCGGATGCACAAACACTCACATTTCTTTTTGCATAAAAGGGTAGAGTGCGGGTTCGCGCAAAAGTCTAGCCGCTATACCTCAAACTGTAGCTTCATTGGCTATAATTTTCCGATAATAAATAGTGGCTGCCTCAACATTGACACGGAAAGGACCTGTCGTTTCCGACATTAAACAGAAAGCTGCGTGATTCCTATGGAATCGTAGGAGTATATCTATTCCAGGTAAAAATGGGCGAGAAGTACGGAACAGGTCAACGAGAATCGGACCAAACAAGTCTACAGGTTTACCATTCTGACAGCGAGCTAACCGTGCCCCAGCGCCAGCGTTTAAGCCAAGATTAGCAGAGTCCATAACATTAAAACTATCCATGTGAAATAATGAAGATTTGAGAAAAGAGTTTTCGCTACTATGATTAAAATCAAACAAGGCTGTCAAATAGGAAGTATATGCATGCAGGTTTCTTGGGGGACCGACCTGCACACCATTGAACCATAGCTCAACTGAACTAAAAAACGAGTTGAGAAAATTGTTGATAGGAATTGCATACCCTTGACTTCTTCCTTCACCGTCAGGCTCTTGAGCCGGCAAAATGCGAAAAACAAGTCGCAGGTACATATTAGGGTCTATAAATGTTGATGGAGCTGAGTTTATTTTAAAATCTAGGCTAGCCGTAGAGTCAGAAGGTAAATGCGTCTCACATGGCGCCACGCTCCATCGAGATTCTTCCACCTGATGCTGCCTTGGAATTTGTGCAAATAAGTTAAACTCTGTCTTAACACAATGCGGCTCCCCTTTGCCCTCTCCTCTCCCCATGTCAGACACTTCGCATCATCGTTTCATTACTCAAAAGTTCTCCTTCAGGTTTTTATTAGTCCTAGGACGACCACGTTTTTTAGCTTTAATAGGAGCACCAACTAACAATTTAGGTCTACCGGCACGCTTTTTGCGTTGACGAGTGGTCTTAATAACCTTGCGCGATTGGCGGCGGCGACGGACAACAGGCTTCAAACGTTTGGCCGACTTGCCACGCCGTTTTCTTTTCCGCTGTTTCTTACCAGTTCCCTCAACAAGTCGTTGCCTATTCAGCAACGTAACAGCTTTACGAAAACTTGCCGATCGACCACTACGTTTGAAATCTGCCGGTTCAGATGAGAGTGTGGGCATCTAATAGTACGACAGAATTTGAGTAGAACAACAAGACATTAGTTAATAATAACAACAAGTACAACTGTTAATAATTATGTTGGAATAAGAAATAAGCATTGTCTGCTATTCTAAACAGAAAAATGGAGTTTAAGGATGATTTCAACATCAGCTAATTCTACACTGCAATTTACCGCTAAATCGTAGGGTGTCACAATAAAATTAAGTTGTTGAATTGAATTCAACGCAACAGGATAATACTCAGGATGGGTGAAAGTAACATGCGGTTCAAGCTGTAGCAACCGCAACAATCGCCGCTTGCTGCCACAGACCGGTGAAATGCAAACTAAGTTACTCTCGATGTATACATGAATCGGTGGTACCGGCCTCACACTCTTGAAAAAACATTCAGTCAACGCCACATACTTGAAGCAGTCCCCAATAGGAGTAGGAACGTCCAAAAAGTTAAAAAAATTCACACTGGTATTACTGGAAAAATAATCTTTACACGCACCACTCGACACTACGGCATGCATTCTATAAATCACGCAGTCAAGTCACGTACTAGTTCTGGATCATAGTACCGACCTGCAATCAAGTCACCAGTCAAACTCTTCAACTTATATTGAGGTGGGTACCTGTGCAGTCTACGGTAAACCTTATACTTCTCCTTTGAAAACCTAGTCCTGTAGCCCTTTTGAAAAGTTTTGCGGTCGGCCTGAACCCTGACTAAATCACCAATGCTAAACTTGAATAAAATTCTTGCCGGTTTGGACTTTGGAAAAAGCACTTTCCTAATTCTGGCTTGATTTGACCAGTTAACTTCCGCAGGTGTAGCTTTAATAGATCGGTGAATTGAATTATTATAGCTATGTACCGTGACTTGCAAACTATCTACGTAACGCTTAGTATTTAAACTAGTCATGAGCTTAAACATCCGCGTCTTAAGAGTACGTATAACCCGTTCCACAACAACACATTTGCCATTGCTGCGTTGTGGAGTCATATGTACAATACGTTCCTCAAGAAAAACTTTTTGTGTCTCTTGGGACATAAACTCTGTCCCCTTATCAGTGCATACATACCCTGGTCTACGCTCAGTTCGTGAAAAAATTTGCGTCAATGCATCGGCTATACCTTTCCCTGTCTTATTCTTTACTGCAACCACCCACAAATACTTGGAAAATACATCAATTACAACTAACAAGTAACGCATGCCACGATTCCACCTAGACAACATAGACAAGTCCGCTAAGTCTGCCTGCCACTGTTCATCTAGAGTGCTCACATTTACTCTACCCCTTTTAAACTTATACCTTGCCTGTTTATGTAGTACATAGCTATCTACAGACTGTAGAAAATTTTCAACATCTTTGCGACTTACAGGTAAACCCTGAGAAACTGCAGCCTTATACAATCTATCCACACCACCGAATGAGCCAGGGTTGGAAGGTGATACGTAAATTTTCAACAAGTTCTCATTAACAGACATAGAGTACAGTTCACGAAAGGTACAATACACTTTACAAATTGCCAAACAATAACCCAGTTATGCGAGTACGCTCAACAGGTGTTACTTCTGTAATGCCCGCATATGCAAGGGCCTGATCCAGTATTACAGAATCTTTTCTTTTGAATAGCAACAATAGTGATAGTCTAAGTCTAAATGCATGTGAGATGTATTGCAAGCTGGGCAATTTAAAACAAGCCAACGTAAATTTTCCAGTATAGTAATTTCAAGAAGTCCCAAAACCGCAGCAGAAGAGTTAGAAGGTGTGGTAGATAAATCCGTTGCTTGGCAGTCACTGGATAAGAATGCAACAGGTACCCATGCGGTACGATAATGTAATTTTTGATGACGGTTGAAATTTGAAGCACTAATAAATTTTTCGCAAAAATTGCACTGTTTCTTTTCGGTGGACATTGCATTGGTTTTTAACAAGATTAATATCGATCAATTTTCGCTAAACAAACAAACAACGGATTTAATCACTATTGAAATTTTTAGACCATATGTATGTAAGTAAAATATGATAAAATTTTCCCAGGTGATGAGGGTGGAGTACCTCACCACATACATGGGCCTTGGTCAGACTCAAGCTCCTATCATAACACAATGTGATGAAATCATATGAAGCTACAAAGGCACAGGTAGCATTGTAATTTACTTTGAAAATGTACCCCAGGGGTTGCAACCCACAGTGGGGTCCGTCAAAACATTGACTTAAAAATTTTGCAATGCTTTTCGAGTCGCTTTTATTCATGCTACAAAAGTTTTCGCTACCTTTGCACAGAAAACTATATGTATGATTCACTATACACAAATGTAAATTTCGTGTTATTATCTTAGAATTATTGCATAAACTAGCACAATTTAAATTGGTAGGGGACACAGATTTAAAAGGGATAAACTTGACAACTAAAATAGGAACAACAATTATGACAATCAAAGCCGTCGGTAAAGCTTTACGCACAACCTGAAACCACATCATTGTAGACGCAAACTAACTAAAGTACACTATGGTTAGATACGTAAGATTCGTATGGAAGAACTCTTCTCTAGTGCAATGCAAATGTAATGCTATGTGTGCCCAATGCACGAGAATAAACAGCACCCCCGTGTTACTCACCTACATTGCACTCAACTAAAAAGACGCACCAGACTTGTAATATAACCCTAAAATGGCGCACTAGACTTGTCCCTAAACTGACACACCAGACTTGTAATCCTAATCTGACGCATTAGACTCGTCTTCTAAGTGGACGCACTAGACTCGTCTTCTAAGTTGACGCACTAGACTTGTAATCCTAATCTGACGCACTAGACTTGATCTTAATTGACGCACTAGACCTGATACTTACAGACCCACTTGACTTGTAATTATTCAAAAATGTACCTTTTTTCTTCACGGGTGTGGGCGTGAGGGCTGGTGAGGGCTGCGGCGGAGGATAAAAGAGAAATAAACCTGAAAATAAAATCACAGATTAGCAATAAATACAACAAATTTAAAACCATACCGTGCTAAACTATCTCAACTACACCACCACCCATGCTACATGCAAAACGAATTCAACTTGAAATAAAATTTTAAAGTTTTAAACTAAAAAAAAATTAAAGTTGAAATTTTTAAAAAATTTATTCGCTACACCAAACTAAAAAACTAACAAATAATCACTAACCCTGATAAAACCTACACCTAAACTCAAAAGACAGCCCTACCCACCCTGTAACAAAATCGTAATATCCTACCCGCCCACTACACTACAAAACAAACCCACCCGCCCAGTACAATATAACAATAAAATGACCCGTCTGGGCCGCTGCAGTCATGCACACAGAAAACACACACACACACACACACACGCACACACAAAATGAAACTGGCCAGCAGTGGCCACACAGACAACACCCGTACAAGAAACACACACACACACACACACACACACACACACACACAAACACGCACGCATGCACACATACGCAGATACCCAGCAATATGGAAATGATGAAAATTATGTAATATACAAGTGGAAATTTAAAAGTAAAATTTTTCCAAATTTTCAAATCACTTCAAAAAACATAACTAACTTTAATATAACTGAATAAATAGATTAAGTTTAAGTACTTTTTATGAACAAAAAATTAAACAGAAAAATTTAATAATTTTTCGAATTACAGTAGCCAAGCGCAGGCCTGTATTTCCAATATAAAAGTGTGCGTGTACTCTTAGCCCACCCTTTTAAGTAAGAATAAACCCGAAGCCTTTCCCCACCCAAGGTCAGCCCAGGCTGGCCAACCATATAAATTACATGTGGCCAGCCGCATGATTACATGGTCAACCCATCCCCCCGGTGGAACCCTTTCATCACCCCTGCTATAATCGGCGACCAGCGATGCTCATGGCGGAGTTTGTTGCGCGTTCGGGAGGGGACAGAGACGAAAGAGTAAGAGGAAGGAGAGCACGGTGGAGACAAAGAGAGGAAGACGAAGAGGACGAGGATTGGGGCTCGGGTGGCAGCGCACTGCCCTCAGGGCCGCCTCCAATTCCTGTGCCTCAGGAAATCTTCGAGCACTCCTCGGACGAGGATGAAGAAGTATTGGATCGTTTGCCGCCAGAAGACCAAACTCGCAACGATGCCAACATCGCTCTGTGGCTCCAGAAAATCCCGCAAATTGACTTTGCAAATCGAGCGCTAGAAGCGAAACCAAAAGCCGAGGAACCAATGCAGCTGGATCAGCCAGCACAGGTGGAGGGAAAGAGAACCCCCACATTGAAATGGCTTCAGAAGGCTATCAAGGAGGGCCCAGAGTACACGGCCAAACCATTGACGAGGCAGAGAGTGAGCTCCTTACCACCAGGAGCAGAGAGATCCATCGCTGAAAAGACCGTGATGGAATTGTCCGCTAAGCTACGAGGGAAACGCCGGATAAAATCGCGACCGGCGGAGGAATTTATTGAGGATGTGGTGGTGGACTTGGCAGACATGTACAAACAGTACAAAGCAAAGAGAGCGAAGGGGGAAGCGGAGGAGACAGCGTCGGAGATAAGTTCGTGGCACTCACGGGCGTCCCTGGTCCCTACACCGATACTGAGGGGAGACATCCTGAAGCCAGTGCCAACACTCGGGGGATACGGGCCGCCGAAGCCGAAGCCGACGGTGTGGCCGGAGCTAGAGCCACAAGGGAAGCATTACGACCCAATGCAGGATGTGAAGGAGATCCGCACAGAAGAGCGCGGTAGAGAAGTTTACGCAGTGGGCGCTGACGGAAAGCCAGAGGAACTCCCAGCGGTGACTCCTGGTATACCAGGGGCCCTGTGGACTGTGTCGTATATGCCGGCGCCGCTGCCGAAGGCCGATACCCCGCGCTCTACTTATGTTCTGCCACCACCACTGCCTACCCCAACCCTGAGCGGACTAGTTCGGCGAGCAAAGGCACGTGAACAAGAGTCTTCACCGCCAGCGTACCAACCAGAAGATGGGGAGGTGTACGGAGAAGAGGAGGTGCAAGAAGAAGACCAGAGAGAAGAGACCAGAGGTACCGTTGCTACGGGTGATATCACCCACCAATGCTGAAACATCGGGATAGACCTTCTCTTGGATGATGCCGCAAACCACACATCCACCAACGAAGCCAAAGCAAGTTCCACCATCTATAGTGTCATCTATTTATAGTGGCCCAATTGTACGCACAACACCGGACATGGCCCAGTCACCCATTCGGATGCTGGCGTGTAAGCCTCCAACGACGGCCTTTAGACCAGTGCCGCAGTCGATTGAGGTCAAAACTCGGTGGCCAGAGCCAAGGCCGGCCACACCGGAACAGATAGCCCAACTTACTCAGCTGTTCCATCATTATCCTCGGATTCTGGTGCCACAACTGATGGTGTTGCCAACGCCAGTAGATCAGTCTGCATCAACGCAACAGCCAATGCAGCCGATACAGCAGCAGCTCAGAGGACCGTTGAGGCCAATCCCGATTCGGGACACCTTGCCACCTACCCATCTGCAGAAGTCAGTTCAGCAGAACCTGCAGGCGCAGCCGTTTCCTCTGGGTTGGGAAAGACCGACGGATTCAAGACTGGCACCAAGGGAACCACCACTATCAACCCCGCAGCCATGGCAACAACCGGTACAGCAGCCAGTGCAGCAGCCGACTATATCCGACAGCCGACAATAACCAGCGATGTCACAGCGGATCCCTGCAAAGACCCCGAAGAAACGGGCGGATAAGACATCTGCGAAAACGATGTTGGCTATGCTGTTCGTGTGTGGCGAGGAGAATGGCACCGAGGACTTTACGCTGACAGTGGCCGAGGCCTGGCAGTTGGTGCGAGCCAGCATTCCCAAGCCATGAGGGCTACCTGTGCCCATTTTCGACAACGTGGAACGCCGTTATGGCATCTGGGTGACTATGTTGGAACCACCAGATGAAGAGGGACAGGAGTAGACGGTGTGGAGAGGTGAAGGCTGAGTCCAGAGAGGGGAGTTCATCAGGATTCCGAAATGCTGTGATCCAATGTTCGTCACGCTGCCATGGGACGAGATGCCAGTCGGGCTAGTCAGACCGGAAGCGGACGTGCGGGTGAAGGACAGATTTTCCCTGCAGGAAACTGCGCGAGTCCCGATCCAGTGTCCGAAATACGAAGAGGTTTTGGCAGGAGGTGCTACCGAGGAGGGAACTCCGGCTACCCGAACGCTTGTGGGTAAAGAACTGGAGCAGGAAGAAGTTCGTCCTCCGGTGGGATACGAGCACTATGGTTCCATTCAGGATCTGCCACCACAACTAGCGAAAGAAATCGCCCGAGATGCGGACATTGAAGAGGCAGTTGCAGAGGGTCCAGCAGAGGAACCACTGGTGCCCTGGAATAGAGCAGAGATGGAGGCGGCGGAGGCCACAGCGGCAGAGGAAGAGCCTGATGTGCCCGAGCCCGAAGGTCACTATGGCGAGGAGATTCCCGGTGTCACTGGAAAGGGTAAACAAGGGGGCATCTATGGGAAGGGCTCGCTGTTGGTCAGTTCGGACTGGCTTGTTGCGTACCTTATTCCCCACGCGGAGTTCAACAAGGCCGAAGTCATGCGAAACCCGTGGCCGCTCAATCGCTATGTAGCACGCCCGTTCACCGGTCCGAAACCGCCAACTAGACGGCAAGAAAATCCGACGGTCACAGCCCCGTACGTGCCAAATAGCGAGGAGCCCATGAGAGTCAGACCTTCTCTGGAGCAGATGAGAGGCACTCCATCAGCCGCCATCGAGCAGCAACCGCAACCGGGGTTAACGCCGAAGTTGGTGAAGTGCTGGTCGTCATCGAGATGGCAGGTGTTGCAGCTTCTTAGCTCAGCAGTGCAGAAGTATATCCATCCGGTGCACCCGATCTGTCAGCTGTTGGAGGAGTTGCTGGAGAAATGGGCCACGACCAGAATTCTGGCATAGTACGTGTTCGGCATGGGCAATAAGAAGATCCGGTGGATGGTGCGTGAAGCACTCAAGTGCTTCGCGGCGCGCGTAGAGGTGAACTTCGAAAAGGAGCCATATGCGACGCATAGATCCTTACGGTCGGCCTATCGATCCAGCGCCGAGAGAGACCGTTGCCATCATCTACATTCCAGCGCTGTATACGCGACATGGGGACTTGTGGTACTCGCCGCTGATCCTTGAAGGGCGCGATAGCAAAGCAATACGGCCCTCATGCGAGGTCTGTCCATAGTAGCCCGGTTGCCCCACATGGTACCCGATCTCGTCGCGCTCGTTCCAAACTATCCAGTAGAAACCTGGGAAGGACGGACAGCAAATATGATCGCATATGCCACGATATTACAACGGGCATGCATGGATAAGGTGAAGCAAGCGCGGCGTGATCGCCGTCGTCGACCGAACAAATACGGCTTCTTCACCTATTGCTTTGTCCTTTCAAACCATCATATCGTGCGCCGAGGTCCGCACAACACGCCTGTGCCATTCGAGTACGAAGGCAAAGACTTCTACTGCGGCGAGCAAGTTTACTACTACATCAAAGCCCGGGATGGTTATGGTCTGCACGACATCGCAGAGAAGCTGGCATGCGCAACTTCGCTGGGGCAAACGAAGGTGATGGGAGATCAGGTCCTTCCAGAGCACAACATCCGTGCAACTTTGTGGTATAAGGTCCTGGCGTTCCCAACAATGTACCAGATGTGCCTAAGCACGAGCGCAGCAGTTGCGCGAGGTGCGCGATCTTTTGCACCAGTCCCGCAACGATCTGTTGGCAGAGGCGTGATGGTCGGACAGGCGCTGGGGAATCGGCGTCCACATCAAGGATCGCAATCTCCAGTTTATGGATAAGTTTCCAGAAGAAAACTGGCTCGGAAAATGTTGGATGCTGGTCCGTGATGTCCTGTTCCCAGAGTTTCTCGACGGGCCGACGCGCGAGTGGGTCAACAACGAATATAAGCAGTGGCAAAAGACGGAGAAGTTGGCCGAGCGGAAGGCTCGAGGCACTGAGGCTCGCAACCAAGAAATGCTGCTACAATTGGAGCTCCAAGAGCAGGAGCAGCAACATCAAGACATGCCTACACTCGAATGAGACTGCGGAGAGGATACAATGTTGGCAAGACGGAAGCAGCTCGTTTGGCCTCTTACCGTAGAGTAACTTGTTGTTTTCGGAAGGTCAACATCAGAAGAAACCAGCGTTATGACAGTGAAAATTTTGTTAAATTTTCTTCGGGATAGTATTTTTATTATTGTTTTTTATAATGTTTCTGCCTGTTAATTATAAATTATGGTAAATTCTGTAAATTATTGGGTGTACCTTGTGAAATTTGGATGTTTTGTTTACTTTTTAGAAGATATCGTCACGCGGAGGCATGTTGTAGTTTGCTTAGGTTCGACTGGCTTCTTCCCGTAGATTATTTTACCTAGACATACGATCTCTTGACCCACGGTGTTCGGCTCTTCGGTGCAGGCCCTGTTCCTCGCCTGGCTCCTTACCGTAGGTTAGTTTGGTATAGGTGTCCTGCATTCTCGGATTTGACTCTTACAGTGATCTGGCCATCGTCTGGTTACTTGCCGAAGTTCAACTTGGGCAGACACTTCTTGAACCACGGATTGAACTTTTTGCGCTACACCTTCGCCTGGCTTCTTACCGTAGATTAGCTTAGGTTGTAGTGCTTCCCTTGTTCTCGGATGCGACGTGACACCAACATCTAGTCCTTGCCTAGCTTCTTACCGTAGATTAGCTTGGTCTAGGTGTTTCTGCATGGGATATGACTCAACGGGCGTCATTTCCTCGCTTAGCTTCTTACCGTAGATTTAGCTTGGTTTTGGCGTTCAATAAGGGAACGACCGACTAGATGGAGCATCGACGTTTCGCCTAGCTTCTAGCCGTAGAATAGCTTGACGTAGGTGTTTCATATTCATAGGTCTTTCTCTTATATAGGTACTTTTCTTCGCCTGGCTTCTTGCCGAAGAGTAGCTTAGAATAGGTACTAATTTAGTTCACGGATTTGACAACTAGCAAGAGTGTTCTGGTGTATTGGTCGTCTAGCCACGCGCCGTCGTTTAACTTCCTATTACATCGGATTACGACTGCTCAAGCACAGCTTGGAGGAGGATCTTTGGCATTCGTTTTGGCGATCGACTAGCTTCTCGCCGTAGATTAGCTTTCGTCAAGGGAAGTGTCGTTGGCTCTTTGACGGAACTTGAGGTAAGTGTGCTCTTGTGGGCGTCTGGCTTCTTACCGTAAATTAACTTCTACAGGGGCATTACGGACTTAGGGGAAGTTCTCCGGTTGTTGCCTGCACGACGACGTGGGTAATAGCCACTCTTGTCCGGTTGTTGCTTGCACGACGACGTGGGTAATAGCCACTCTCTTCTGGTGAGAGAGCCGATCCGGGGTGTGCGAATCCCACAGACCCCATCCCTTGGTAAGTTGTGGCCTATACGCGGATTGTAGACTTTGGTCCCCTCGGTTTTCGGGCTCATAGGGGGCACCCTCTCACTGCAGTTGCGCGCGGGTCAAGGTGAGTCAATAGTCAATCTTTTCAGGGCTTAGAAGGTGGAAGCGCTGTGAAACTAGGTAGTCGTGACCTAGAGTGTGGAAGCCGGATTCTGTGAGGTAATAGTTAAAATTTGGCGCATTTTTGAAATACTTGTTCACTAATGTATATACTAGTATTTTGTGCTTTAACACTAGTGTTTTATTTTGCTCAACTCACAAACTCATGTACAGTATATCATTTCCATTGCTTAACTTACAAAACTGTTGTGCAGCATAATTTTCAATGCCAAAATTAACAAAATTGTTGTACAGATATACATGTCTTTTACTTAATGAGCTTAGTTTATAGATGTATACTCACAAATTTGATAGTGTAGAGGTAATTACTAGAATGTCTTACTTTAGTTTCATTTTGTTTTCTTTCCATTTGGATAACACAGTTCATTATCTAAAAATGGTTACCTGTTCCGTTATTATTTCAAAATTAACTTGATAAAAATTAACTAAACTAACATACTTGAAATTTTAGACTAAAATATGGCCCGAATTGGGTTAACTAATCGTTTTGGTTTTGTCGTAGCATTTTCTAGCACATTGGTCCTAAGGGTTTCTAATTCGTCCTTCTTTTTCCATATAAAATAACAACAAACAAAAATAGATACAACAAGGGCGAAAATCGCTCAGGATAATATTTTATTATTAACAAAATTTAATCAAAATGTATTTCGCAGCATGGCTAACAACGAGCGTGAGTCCCAAGTCCGATTGTCCTGGTTGTGTAGACAAGAACGGGACAGCTCCGAAAGCAACCCAAAAACCCACGGAGTTTGGAGTCGCACGGATCCAGCTTGGTTCTGGTTCGAGAAGCGGCCGAAACGAGAGGCGAATAGTGCCACCGTGGCGAAATATCGAGCGTAATTGGGTTTAAACAGCCGAAAACATCTGCTGCCACGGGACGTAAAGTCCTACCTAGAAATTAGTCTAAAATAGACATAATAATTAATTTTTTAACGTTTTAAATTTTCTTTTGCTCTACTGCATGGGAGGAAAGGTGAACATCTTTAACGGTCCCAGGTAGAAGCGTTGTGCCTGCGAGTTTAAAGTGAGTACGTATATGGGTACAGCAGCCCTGTAAAGGGGACCGTCTAGTGTACACAAATACGTTGCAGAAATTAACATCAGACAGGGCAGCCCAAAGGGCGCAGGCACAAGCGCTACGTGAACACCAGAGGGAGCCAAGTATACGGAAGAAAGAAGGGTGTGCTTGCTCAAGCACTCGGGTTGTCAAGAAGTGTTAGGAGGGCGTATTAGTGCAGCAAACCAAGTAGTCACACGCACAAAGACTTTCCTGGGGTCACGTAAAGAGGGGGCAAAAGATGTGCCTTTCAGTCCAAAAGAAGTGCAAAGTAGTAGATTTTTGAGTAAACGGAGTAAACCCCCGTGTAAAGTGGACCAGTGACACAAGGGACGGACTATATACATACATTACACAAGCATATGGAACCCTAAGGACTCTTGTTGCGACCTAAATTGAATTATTAAATTTTACTTGTATTGGGCCGATATATTTTAACGTATTGGGGTTGAAATTAATACTAAAATCGAATTTAAATTTTCGTTGTTTTATTTAGTTTGTTTCAAATTTGAATTGGAGAATTTATGAGTTTTGTTGTTGCGAGAATTTATGAGTTTATGAGTAATGTTTTTCTTTGAGTAGTGTATGCATAATAAAATTTTTGTAGGGAAATATATAGAAGTGGCCAAAATTTAGTAGTAAATAGTATATAATAACATGTTTTTTGTGTGCGTCAGGTATATAAGTAGGCGCCTCGTCCTGCCCGCCCCCCCAGCGAGCCAGACAATTGCTACGATAGATGCAGAAATCTGGAACGTGACGGCATGCAGTGGACGATTCGGGCGACGTGGCTCTGGCTCCGGCTGGCCGATTCAGCGACGGACGGCAACAGCAGTATCATGCGTCACCAGCCCACGACCCCCGACGAACTTTACTGCGAATGGCCCGATGAACTATATTGCCAGAGCCCATTCCGGGCTCTACTGACTCTTATTTTGCAGGGATGCGGGGGAGTGGTTTGGTTATGGGCAAGGAGGGGGCGGTTCTATTTTTTTTCTTCTCGACCCATGGGGGTTCATTGAGGCCCAAATGGTGGGGGGCCTGAGTCCTGGTAGTGCCCTACTGGGATGGGGCGCGTGTTTGTGCCATGGTATGGATTTACGGCGGATGTGCTTTCCACCCCTATGTGTTATGCTGCAAACCACGGGGCTCTTGGAATTTAGGCCGTGAAGGCGAGGGCCAAGGGACAGAACTGACCGTGCGCCCGAGCCCGGATGGAATGCAGAATAACGTTTGCCGACCGGGGCAAACTGCTCAGAATCGCTCAAAATCAGGCCCTA
Source organism: Trissonchulus sp. WLG1_4 (assembly GCA_030248245.1). Lineage (NCBI taxonomy): Eukaryota > Metazoa > Nematoda > Enoplea > Enoplida > Ironidae > Trissonchulus > Trissonchulus sp. WLG1_4. The sequence goes on from JASANF010015936.1 coordinate 66,548, forward strand.
CCTAGGTCCGGGATCAGTCACGGAACCCACACAACAGCTGCAAAGCCCTCCAAAGGGCGTCTACAAACAACAGGCCCTAAGAAACCCTAGCAAGGCAGTTTTACAGTTCAGAATTTTATTGAAAATTTCCAATATTTTATTTAATATAAAATAACAACAAATTTATAACAGGAGAAAACAAATAAAAATCTACCTCAGCACATCAATCTAACTTAGGGGGACCTAGCCCTAATCCTCAATGGCACGCGGGGCCTCACTACTTAACCCCTGCTCATGCACCGGTGCCAAACCCCCGTCTTCGGAAAAATCGTCTGACTATATTAAGCCAGACCACACATAAGAGATATTCAACTATTTGGTTTGTGCCAAATCGGATGCAGGCTAGCTCCCCCATTCAACCATAATAACAAATATACTGAAATAATTTAAATATTAAGTTTTATTAGCGAATTTGGACGCTGCAATTTAAATATGAAGAGAAATTTCAGAATATTGAAATATTTTCCTATTCATGCGACACGTCATCATTTTCGACGCTCGCAAGCTAGCACAGATAGGCGAAAAGTATCTGGCAGCCTTTCTACTATCTCAAAAGTGCACAAACGAAGCGCAGAGCGCAACTCTATTCACGAATCCTGATATTTTGGAAACTATTGAAAAGTGCAAATCTGCAAGTTCTCAAACGTGAAGATGCGGAACCGAGGCTGTATTTTCGATATAATTTTGACATTTTAAGAGCGGGAAAGCCCGCCTCAAATAGGGGGTGGCGCTAACTATACAACAGGTGCCCCCCTGCGCGGGCGCGACGTCCCGGCGTGTCTAGCGCACTTTCGTTGGGCACCCCCTAGTTGGGGCGCGCTTTCCTGCTCTCGCAGCGTCCAAATTTGCTCGTTAGGATTTTAAATTTTAAACATACATAAATTTATACTGACAGTCAATAAAAGTCCTTTCCTGAAAATGCAGAAAAACATGACAAGTACACACACAAATACCAACAAGATAACAATATCCCTTTTTAAAACCAGTCTAAAAATTCAGCGATAATTTTGGAGATAAACACAGTCGATTTTTAAAGCCTAAAATTTTCATAATACCCATGTCGTCCAGAAACCTCATTCAAAAACCTTCATTTTAAACTATATATCATGCCCCCCAACTCTGGAGGTTCCACCAAATTGAACTTTGGATCGGCTAGCCTGTTGGCCGCCAACCCGGCCAGTACCCATAAAACTCTATCGGGCCGTTAGCCCGTCTGTAGCCTACACGCATACCCTACCTAAGAAAAACTACGTACCTAGCTAAATTTTGGTTCACACACTTCCTACCTACATACTCATGTTAGTAGCCACTCCGGACGCCCTCTACTCTCACTCTTCCCTCTCTGCTAGCGCTAGCACTCAGAAACTCTCCATAGCTGCTCGTAAACACTCGTGAAACTTGCCCTACTATCAGCGAGCTCGCGCCTGCTTTATATGACGCACGCCTCGTGCACAGCACGTGAACAGACGCGATTTTCGAGATGCCGGCCGGTCATCCGTCGCGTACGCCACTCACCCTCGCAGCTACTACTCTCTCCGATTTTACCACTCGCGATCCAAAAGGAAACACTTAGAATTCGGGCATCGTGCCCTCTCCACAGTCTCCCACACTCTGAGTTCGATTCCTTCCCTATCCTTCACAACACTCAATCATACTATCAACACACACATTCATACCACACTCGCTTACAGACGTTCTAACTGTCCTTATTATCCCTACCTACTGATTTCTCGTTGCGATCACTGTGCAACGCACACAATATAGGCCGAGACAGACGAGCAAAGAGACTAACAACGAAAGTTTGTCCATTCTGGCATTGTCAGGACCAGCGTGGGGCCACAGGGCGATGACGGTAGGCAGAACGCTGACCCAGAATGATGTAAACGGAGGCGCTGGAATGGCTCGGCGTGTCACTGGCGCGATGGCGGCTCAAAAGGACGGATCGATAAGCATCTGGCTGCTAACTGGCTGGCTTGGCAGGGTCTAGCATGGCGGTCGGCTCGCCCCAGCGGGGTGCCGCACAACAGCCGCGGCAAGTCATATCGTCTGGGCCATAAATGGTTGGCCCCTCCCCAAACAGTCCAAACCGCCCCAATCACGCTTCTTCGCCCCGAATAAATCCCCTTCCACCGTAGAATTAGAGTCAATGTTGCCCCAAACAGTGGCTGCAACAGTCAAGGTTCGAGGTGGGCATCGTTCTTCAGAGGGTAGCCAGCCAGTTTAATCGCAGGCCGCAATTCGTCTCCGCAGAAAGTCCGAATCGCCACCGGTTACTGCCTGCTCCCCGGTCCAGCATACGGTACCTCGCTTAGTCCGCTTCTCGTTAAGGAGACAAACTTTCTGGGCAGGACTGGACTTTCCCTAGCCCTACACACACACAAATTTCGCGAAATAAACAAAACCATTCAAATTTTACTTGCAATTTCTCGAAATTTACTGTTAAAACTGTAATTTTTGCTCTCACATTCTTTTTTATTACGCAGTATTCACAGTGCTCTAGCTTTCTACGCCATGAAAGGAAATTGACTATTACCTCACCTCAGCCCGCGTGAAACTGCAGTGAGAGGGTACCCCCTATGAGCCGAAACCGAGGGGGCCAGAGAGCTGCAGCTCACGTATAGGCCGCCGAACTTACTGGTTGGGATGGGGTCTGTGAACTCGCACACCCCCGGGTAAAGGCCCTCCCACCTGGAGGGGGTAGCTAACGTTCACTTCGTGAGAGCATACGGCTGGTCGATTTCACCTAAGTTTGCGTTACCACGGCAGAAGCTGCTCTACTTAAATAATGCGAAACACCTATCTCCAAGCTATTCTAAAACAAGATACCCATGCGAGGAAACAGATGGAACGCGTCGTCACATCCGGGTTAACAAGGACCCTATGGCTCAAGCTACTCCAAAACAGGATATCCATGCGAGAACTATAGGGTTATAGTCAACTCCGGGCTACCAAGCGCCTTACCCAAGCTATTCCGAAACAGGATACCCATGCGAGGGTCCGACGCTAATGTCAAGTCCGACTAAAGCAAGACACCTATGCCAGGCTACTCTAAACCAAGATAACCATGCGAGACACAGACGTCCGCTCGAGGATACGAACCACCGTGGGTCAAGAGATCGTACGCCTGGCAAGCTACTCTAAACCAAGGTATCCATGCAAACCAGGTAAACTAAAACATGCCTCCGGGTGTCGACATCCTCTATAATATATACACAAAACAACAATTTAACCGGTTTTTACATAAAATTTAACAATTTCATAGCAATTTACACATTTATAGGTTGAACAACATTAAACGATTACATTAAATTACTATGCCGACTAAAATCCAACAAAATTTCCACTGTCATACGCTGGGTTCTAACGACGTTGAGGTTATGCGGCACCAAGCTGTTCTAAACCAAGATATCCATGCGAGATACTCCATATCCACCAACGCCGCACTCTCCCCTCATTCTCACTGTTGTGATTGCTGTTGTTGTCCTGGCTTGAGACGAGCCAGTTTTCGCCCGGAAACTTCTCAAGCCATTTCAAATTGCGATCCCGGATGTGCACTCCAATGCCCCATCGCCGATCTGAGAAGCACGTTTCGGCTAGCACATCATTCCAAGATTCCCGCAAAGCTTCTTTGACTTCGGGCAACTGCTGGGCGCGGGCCAAACACATCAGGTACATAGTCTGAAATGCCATCAGACGGTACCACAGACCAGCACGAAAATTGTGCTCGGCCAAGACCCGATCACCCATCACCTTCGTCTGTCCCGGCGAAGTCGCACACGCTAATTTCTCCGCGATGTCATGGAGACCGTAGCCATCTCGCGCTTTGATATAATAGTAGACCTGCTCACCACAGTAAAACTGTTTCCCTTCATACTCGAACGGGACTGGGCTGTGGTTTGGGCCTCGACGCACAATGTGATGGTTAGAGAACACGAAGCGGTTGGTGAAGAAACCAAAATTTGGGGACGACGTCTCCCTTCGCGTCTCGCCAACTTCACCTTCTCCATGAGTGCGCACGGCCAGGGCCCGCATTTGGGCGGTGTCCGCGTTGGAATCACGCCCTTCCAGCACCATCGGTGTATATCGCAACTCCCCGTCTCGCGCATACAGAGCTGGGATGTAGATGGTGACCACCGTGTCCTGTGCCTGGAAATGTAGGGGACGCCCATACGGATCTCGCTCCTCCGGAGTGATGTAACTCTCGCGCGCAAATTCGAATTGGACTCGTGCTGCAAATCGCTTGAACGCTATCTGCACGATTCCCCGCTTCTTCTTGTGGCTCATCCCCCACACGTATTGCCCACGGTCCCCGGCCGTCGCCCATCGCTCCAAAAACTCGCTAATCATTCTAGACTGGGTCTTCGTCTTTCATCACACCTGAAGTTGGAATTTGCAGCAACTACCATCTGGACGACGACCAACACTTGACCATAACTCGAGCTGGTCCTGGGCGCGCCTGCTGCTCCACTGCTGCTGATGGCGTTGCGTCCAGTTGCTGCCTCGGCGGTCGCACCTTCATCGGTTCGGCGTTATTTGGCACCGCTGGCGCTGTGATGTTTGGTTCCTCGCGCCTCTGCGTTGGTGCATCTGCTCCCGTGAACAGTCGAACGACATACCGAATCATGGGCGATGGTGTTCGCATAGTTTCGGCGACCGTGAACTTTGTGTGGGGGACTTTGTGACCATCTAACCAATCCTCCCCTACCAAGAGCGAGCCCCTGCCATACCGACCCACTGGTTTCCCAGATCCCGAGATACCAGGCATGTCCGTCGGGCCGAAAGAGCCTTCTGGTGGTTCCGGCTCTTCGTCGTCCTCTCCTATCACTTCCGCTTCCTGGACTTGTGGTTGAGCCCACTGCACTAACTCCTCCTCCGGCGGTCCTTCACGTACTGCCTCCTCAGCTTCTGCCTCTCGGATGATGTCCTCTGCGACTTGCGGTGGCAGTTCCTCGATGGAACCGTAATGTTCGTACGCCAACGGTTCCTTGTACTCCTCTTCTTCAAGTTCCTTCCCCACAAGGGGTCTGGTTGCTGGAGCACCTTCGGCCGTAACTCCTCCTGCCAAGACCGCGTGGTAATCCGGACATTGCAAAGGCGTTGGTCCACGCGCTTCCTGCAAAGCGAACCGATCCCGTACGCGGGCATCTCGGTTTGCGCGCACCAACCCGATCGGCATATTCACCCACGGCAGTCCTACGAATAGTGGGTCACAGATCTTATCGATGCGGATGAACTCCCCACGCGACTCGCCATTGTCACCTCGCCAGGTCGCCCATTCTTCGCCTTCTTCATCCGGGGGTTCCAGATACGTCACCCAGATGCCGTAGCGCCGCTCGATCCTGTCAAACATCGGTACTGGTAGACCCCATGGTTTGAAAATACTATCCCGCACCAACTGCCACGCTTGGGCCACCGTCAAATCGAACTCCTCGTCCCCCAGCTCTCCGCACACAAACCGCATGGCCAACCGAATAGTCCTAACCGATGTGCGCCCTGCTCTTATTTTCGGTGTTGTTGCCGGCAATCGTTGTGATGGTTGCGGCTGCGGGTGTGGCTGCGGCTGCGGCAGCACTGGCACGGGACGTAGGGGCTGCTCCTCCCTAGGCCTCAACCGAGGGTCCGTAGGGCGTTCCCATCCTGGCGGAAAAGGCTGCACCGGCCACTGCTGTTGCGCTATCTGCTGTTGGGGTTGTTGCTGAGGTTGTTGCGGCGCCAGTGTCCTCGGTAGTTGTTGCACGTACTGCGTCAGCTGCGCCAGCTGCCACTCTATATTCGACCTCGGCTCCGGCATCTTCATCCGGACTTCCATTGCTCGTGGCACTGGCTTAAAGGCGTACACCGGTGGTTGCCGATGGAACTGGCGTATCCTTTTGTCGCGTGGCTGCCATGCGTATAGGAGACTGTGCCAACCGCGGGGCTACCTGAGGCGACGGTGGTCTTATACCTCGACCTCGACCCCTCGAAGGCGTGGGGGCTATGCTCGGCGGCGGTTCCTTTGGGCGAGTCGCTGGGGGTCGTCTTTCAACTTCCTCCGTTGGTGTCGGTGGTATCACCCTAAGTTTTGGCAGCGCCTCCATACGCGCTCTCTCTTCAGCCTCGGCTGCCATTTTCGCTAGCCTAGGTGCGAGGATGACTGGAATTGGTGGCGCTGCGGACTCCGTCTGTACTATAGGCGGTAGCTCCTGCTGTTTCTTTGGTGGCGACGTAGGCAGGTACGACACCGTCCACACAGCACTCGGCATCACCGGCTGCGCTGCCAGCTCCTTTTCTTTTTCCGTGGGTTCACCCAGGATGTAGCACTCATTGTCCGGCACTCCCGTCGGCACAGGCACTGGTGGCTTCTCGCGAGTCTCTTCTCCTTCGCGCCGCCACGCTGCTCCCCTGAGTTGCCGAACCTCCGGTTCTCGCCTACTCTCCGCCCCTTTCAGCTGAGACCCCAGGAATATAGACTCCATCGAGGTGGCCGGTGATGCCGGCTTGGATTGCTCCACCGCTTCTCCCCATGCACTATGTGGTTTCATCTCCTTGTACAGACGGTAGGTACATTTCCTGCAGATTCACCACCACCTCTTCCACCGATTTTTGCGCCGGCCCCGATGTTGTCCGGCGTTTCTTCTGCATCGCCTCCCGTAGTTCCGCTACCACCAAACCGAAGTGTCGAGTTGGCGCGCTTCCTTCTGGCGGACGCTTCCTCCTCCAGTTCCGCTGCCTCTCTCCTGGCCCTTTCCTCTGAGGCTTTCACCCATTGCTCTATCCGCAAAACTGGGGTTTTTCTCCCCTCTGGGCATGGTGACTCCACCATCTCGATGTCCGTCTCCTCTGCAGGTCGGGCTCCATACGTCCAGGTAGCGTAGTCCACCAGGTGCATCTTTTGCAACCACAGTCCGATGTTTCTAAGGTTGCGCTCCTGCTCTTCCTTCGGCAACCGTTCCATCACCTCTTCGTCCTCATCCGAGGATGGCTCATGCACCTCCTTTGGCGATGTAGTGATGAGTGGCCCTGTCGGCAACAGGCTCCCTCCTGAACGCCAATCTTCGTCTTGCTCTTCCTCTTCCCTCTGTTTGCGCCTAGCGCGTCTACTTTTCAGTCTTTGCTCTCCGTCTCCCCCTTTTCGACTAACGAACTCCGGCAGCAGCTCCGTCGGCTTCCGATTATACCACGGTCTTGTGAAATCCGGCCAGATCCACTTGCTTCGTTCATACATCTTTATCACCGGCATGGTAAAGTTCTTGTTCAGCAGCGAAACCCCCCGTTCAAAATCTTCAACTTTCGGCGGTCTGTATGAAAACAGCAGGTCGCTCGCTCGACTCGCTTGACCCGGGTTCGTCGCTTTCACCGGCTTCTGCGTCAGCAGCTCTCTAAATACACTCTATACGCTCTACACTGTCCGATAGTTTTGCAACAACACGATACGGCCCCTCCCATTGTTCCATGTACTTGCGCTTCTGGCCTGTTGTGACGGGGGTCTTAGTGATGTTTTTCAAAACGAAAGATCGGACTGCATAGTCTGCTGGTTTGGCGCGTCGGTCGTAGCGCGTTTTGTACTTTTCTTGGTAGGCTAACTGGTGATCCCGTACCGCGGCATACGCAATTCGTTGCCGCTCTTGCAGCTTTTTCACGTAGTCGGGTACGGCATCACCCACTAACGGTTCAGGTAGTTTGAACAGCACATCTGTGGGTAGCAACGGGTCACGTCCGTGTACAACATAGAACGGCGTGTCTTTTAGTGCAGAGTTCGGGGAGTTTCTGTAGCTGAAAAGCACCCATGGGAGTATCTAATCCCAGTCTTGCCTACTAGCCGAGATTGCTGTCCGCATGATCTTTTGGAGTGTGCCGTTCAGTTTCTCGACCAAACCATTTGACTGCGGGTGGTAGCTGGTTGTTTGCAATTTCCCTACACCGAAGTAGCTGTAGACCGTTTTGGAAAAATTGGAAACAAAGTTGGCACCTCAATCCGTTAGCACCTCGCGTGGCACCCCATGCGTTTCTATAAATTTGTTGACGAACACCTGTGCGACCTCCTGCGACGTCTGTCCTTTCAGTGGATAGGCCTCGGCCCATCGAGAGGAATAGTTCACTATAACTAGGATGGCTTTATTGCCGTTTTGTAGATCCGGTGCTTTGGTGATGTCCATTGCCACTTTTTCGAATGGTGCTAATACCGTTGGTAACAACCTAAGTACTGCCTGAGACTTCCTTGGGCCCTTGTCGCAAAAGGCGCACGTTCGACACTTCTTGTGAAACTCCAAAACATCTTTTGTCAAGGTTTGCCAATAATAGCGAGATGCAACACGGAAATGTGTGGTGCCGTAGCTCGCATGGCTACCACCCGCAGGTTCAACATGGCACTCCTCAATCAGCCTAGCCTGGAAGGGTGGTGGCACTACTAGCAACTGGGTGGACGATCCCACTCGGGTGCCTCTCAAACTAACGTGGTATCGATATAAACACCCATCAAGGAAAACAAAATCATGCCCGAAACGACGCAAATAAAGTGCAAGCTGTTCATCATCTGGGAGAATTTTGCGGGTTAAAAAAGCCACTATTGCCGAAGCAAAAGGATCATCCGCTAATGCTCTTTTCCACTGTGCCATTGAAATACTATTGGGCAAAACTGGCGTGCCCTCTGTGACTACTGACACACCTGCACACAAATCTGCTAACGGGTCTAACTCGTCTAATTTCCCGATTTTTGATTTGTCTGGTCACTGCCCACAGCTTGGACCCAGTCCGCGCTACCCGTGGGACATACCAGATCCAAAAGAGTTACCACTTTCGACAAGGGAGGGGGCCCTTCACAGTAGATAGGTGCTAACACCTTCTGAACGTCTGATACTACACCGCTAAAAATTTGCTGTGCCACATTGGCATCCCGTTCAGTACTATCTAAAAAAATTTCTTGAGCTATAGTTTGAAACTCACGTAAGTAATCTCTCACGGGCTCCCCAGCCCGTTGGCGACGATCCAAAAACTTGCGGTAATGATCCGCTTTTGTCATTTTCCGGGCTCCAAACACTGGCGTCAAATGTTCTACTAGGGACTGAAAATTTTGCGTCACACCTTGTGGCAATTTTGAAGCATATAGGCTCACACGGCCTCCCAGTTTGAAACAAAGGATACGGCCCCAGTGGTCTTCAGGGACCATTGCCATTTGCAAACGTAAAACTTTGCAGCCACTCCTGTAGGGTCATTTTCGTGATATCTTGATCAAAGACCGGTAGGTCTGCGACAAATTTTAGCATATTCTACAATTTCTGGGGGTCGTACAATAGTGGTTGCGGTTGTAGCTGTTGAGTCAAGACACCCCCGAAGTTGCTGGGGTTTTGATATCTCGGGGTCGGACCAAATGTCGTAATCTGCGAATTTCCAAAACACGGGATCAGCCCCGTCTGTCCACCCAATTTTGTACCTAGCCCCGTATTTCCTAAGAGCATCTGCGGACCCTGGTTCATGTTTGCTACCCTCGGGGTTGATGAGTACAATGTTTGTCTCAAAAGGAATTGCAATGTTTGGCTAGGAAGGGTTGGTTTCCACCCAGTTTGCACATTTGGGCGTGTCATGACCTCACACAATCTAGCACCGCTGGTCTGTATACCACTATTTGTACTGAATGTGAACATAGGACCCGAAGAGATGGGCGAAAATGTCATAAATGTCTGGCCCTCGGCCTGTGATCGTTCCTGCTGCTGAACCAACAATTTTGGGGGACAAAAATTTGGGTACTTCGGCACCGTAGCCGGAAAACTTTTTCCTACCTCAATTCCAGTTTGATTCGGGACAGTTCCTACTAATACTGAAGAGACCTGTGCAGGTGCAACATGGGGGTTAGACCCTGCAAGTACAACACTGGCCTTGGTCGGCTCTATACTACACTCCTCGACCCATGTCCGTGCCTGTTTTTCGTTCACCAAACTGGCACGTCCTCGCTGGCGGGCAGGCACCAGCAGCTATGACCTTGGCCCAACTACCAGGAACCCCGACCCACTCCCAAACACAGGTAGCTAGCTTCAACGCACAAAACATTCATTTTAGTGATAGCGCAGATGAGGAATATGAGGGTATGCTAACACGGCAGCGTAAAGAACGGCATCGGCTACGCGCTAGGCAAGAAACGACCAAACAAAAACGGACAAAAATCAAAAGGAACTCAGAGAGATGCAGTAGGACTAGGAAATCAGCTTCCACCGCAACAGTCACCTGCGCTTCGCATCGCAGCTATATAATTGAGCCAGAACTTGAGGAGCCTGGAGGCTCGGGGTAGGGTAGGTGTAGCACAGGTAGCAGTACAGGGGACGGAACGGGAAATGCCGTTGCGAGTCACGCTCCCTCCCGGGTACTCCAAAATGAAGCGGTTCTAAGCCAAGGATATTTTGCTGGTAGTAGTATAGAGTCGTCCACGGCCAGTGTTGTACTCGGAGGGTCTAACTCCCATGTTGCACCTGTACAGGTCTCTTCAGTACTAGTAGGAACTGCCCCGAACCAAACTGGAATTGAGGTAGGAAAAAGTTTCCCAGCCACGATACCAAAATATCCAAATTTTTGTCCCCCAAAATTGCTGGTTCAGCAGCAGGAACGATCACAGGCCGAGGGCCAGACATTCATGACCTTTCCACCCATTTCTTCGGGCCCCATGGTTACATTTAGCACAAACAGTGGCATACAGCCCAGCGGTGTTAGCTTGTGTGGAGTCACGACACACCCCAATATGCAAACAGGGTGGAATCCAACCCTTCCCAGCCAAACCTTGCAATTCCCTCTGCGACAAACAGGGTATTCGTCAACCCCGAGAATAGTGAACACGAACCAGGGTCCGCAGATGATCCTAGGAGAGGTGGGGTTAGGTACAAATTTGGGTGAACAAACGGGGCAGAACCCGTGCTTTGCAAATTCACAGATTACGAACTTTGGGCCGACCCCGGGATATCAAAATCCGAGCAACTTGGGGGTCCTGACTCAGCAAGCTCAGCCGCAGCCACCTTCGTACGACCCCCAGAAATTGCAAAACATGCTAAAATTTGTTGCAGACCTGCCGGTCTTTGATCAAGATATCACAAAAATGACCCTCCAGGAGTGGCTGCAAAGTTTCACTATGCGTTTGCAAATGGCAATGGTCCCCGAAGACCACTGGGGCCGTATCCTCTGTTTCAAATTGGGAGGCCGTGTGAGCCTATATGCCTCAAAATTGCCACAAGGGGTGAACCAAAATGTTCAATCTTTAGTTGAACATTTGACGCCAGTGTTTGGGGCACGAAGGCGGACCACTACCGCAAGTTTCTAGATCGTAGACAACGGGCAGGAGAACCCGTTAGGGATTACCTACGTGAGCTTCAGACGATAGCACAGGAAATATGGCTAGATAGTACTGAGCGAGACGCCAATGTGGCACAGCAAATTTTTAGTGGGGTAGTGCCAGATGTCCAAAAGGTGTTAGCACCCATTTATTGTGATGGACCCCCTCCTCTGTCAAAAGTAGTCACCCTATTAGATCTGGTATGTCCTACGGGTAGTACAGATTGGGTCCAAGCTGTCGGCAGTGAACAGACAAACCAAAAATCGGGCCGAAAGGTGCTGCCGGAATTCATTAGTCGAAAGGGGGGAGACGGAGAGCAAAGACTGAAGAGTAGACGCGCTAGGCGCAAACAGAGGGAAGAGGAAGAGGAAGATGAGGATTGGCGCTCAGGAGGGAGCCTGTTGCCGACAGGGCCACTCATCACTACAACGCCAAAGGAGGTGCATGAGCCATCCTCGGATGAGGACGAAGAGGTGTTGGAACGGTTGCCAAAGGAAGAGCAGGAGCGCAACCTTAGAAATATCGGACTGTGGTTGCAGAAGATGCACCCGGTGGACTACGCTACCTGGACGTATGGAGCCCGACCTGCAGAGGAGACGGACATCGAGATGGTGGAGTCACCATGCCCAGAGGGGAGAAAAACCCCAGTCTTGCGCATAGAGCAATGGGTGAAAGCCTCAGAGGAAAGGGCCAGGAGAGAGGCAGCGGAATTGGAGGAGGAAGCGTCCGCTAGGAGGAAGCGTGCCAATTCGACACCGGCACCTTCGGAGCGGTTGGTGGAGGAGCTACGGGAGGCGATGCGGAAGAAACGCCGGACAACATCGGGGCCGGCGCAAAAATCGGTGGAGGAGGTGGTGGTGAATCTGCAGGAAATGTACCGTCTGTACAAGGAGATGAAACCGCAGAGTACATGGGGAGAAGCGGTGGAGCAGCCTGAGCCGACATCACCGGCCACCTCGGTGGAATCTATATTCCTGGGGTCTCAGCTGAGAGGGGCGGAGAGTATGCGAGAACCGGAGGTTCGGCAACTCAGGGGAGCAGCGTGGCGACGTGAAGGGGAAGAAGCCCGCGAGAAGCCACCAGTGCCCGTGACGACGGGAGTGCCGGACATCGAGTGCTACGCTTTAGGCGAACCTACGGAGAAAGAGAAGGAATTGGCAGCGAAGCCAGTGATGCCGAGTGCTGTGTGGACGGTGTCGTACTTGCCTACGTCGCCACCGAAGAAGCAGCAGGAGCTACCGCCTATAGTACAGACGGAGTCCGCAACGCCACCGACCCCAGTCATCCTAGCGCCTAGGCTAGCAAAGATGGCAGCCGAGGCTGAAGAGAGAGCGCGTATGGAGGCGCTGCCAAAACTTAGGGTTATACCACCGACACCGACGGAGGAAGTTGAGAGACGACCCACAGCGACTCGCCCAAAGGAACCGCCGCCGAGCATAGTCCCCACGCCTTCGAGGGGTCGGGGTCGAGGTGTGAGACCACCGTCACCTCGGGTGTCCCCGCGGCTGGCACAGTCACCTATACGCATGGCTATCACGCGACAAAGGGATACGCCAGTTCCACCGGCGATTGAGCCACGTCCAGGGTCCGCAGCCAGCTCCCAAGCATCCGCACACACGATGGTGCAGCCGCCGAGAGAGTCGCCTATGCCGATGACAGCGCAACCCCCGGTGTACGCCTTTAAACCAGTGCCACGAGCAATGGAAGTCCGGATGAAGATGCCGGAGCCGAGGTCGAATATAGAGTGGCAGCTGGCGCAGCTGACGCAATACGTGCAACAGCTACCGAGGACATTGGCGCCGCAACAACCTCAGCAACAGCTCCAACAGCAGATGGCGCAACAGCAGTGGCCGGTGCAGCCTTTTCCGCCAGGATGGGAACGCCCTACGGACCCGCGGTTGAGGCCAAGGGAGAATCAGCCGCTTCGTCCCGTGCCAGTGCTGCCGCAACCGCAGCCACACCCGCAGCCGCAACCATCACAACGATTGCCGGCAACAACACCGAAGAAGAGAGCGGGGCGCACATCGGTTAGGACTATTCGGTTGGCCATGCGGTTTGTGTGCGGAGAGCTGGGAGACGAGGAGTTCGAGCTGACGGTGGCCCAAGCGTGGCAGTTAGTGCGGGAAAGTATTCCCAAACCGTGGGGTTTACCAGTGCCTATGTTCGATAGAATCGAGCGACGTTACGGCATCTGGGTAACGTACCTGGAACCACCGGACGAAGAAGGCGAGGAATGGACGACTTGGCGAGGCGACAACGGCGAGTCGCGGGGCGAGTTCATCCGCATCGATAAGATCTGTGACCCGCTGTATGTTGAACTGCCGTGGGTGAATATGCCGATCGGTCTGGTGCGTGCAAACCGTGATGCCCGCGTGCGGGACCGGTTTGCTCTGCAGGACACGCGTGCACCAACACCGTTGCAATGTCCGGAATATAAAGTGGTCTTGGCAGGAGGAGCCACGGCCGAAGGTGCTCCAGCAACCAGACCCCTTGTGGGGAAGGAACTCGAAGAAGAGGAGTACAAGGAACCGTTGGCGTACGAACACTATGGTTCCATCGAGGAGTTGCCGCCACAGATTGCAGAGGACATCATCCGAGAGGCAGACGCCGAGGAGGCAGTGCGTGAGGGGCCGCCCGAAGAGGAGTTAGTGCAGTGGGCGCAACCACAAGTCCAGGAGGTGGAAGTCATCGGAGAGGACGAGGAGGAGCCGGAACCACCTGAAGGCTCTTTCGGCCCAATGAAGATGCCTGGTATCTCGGGATCCGGGAAACCAGGGGGTCGCTATGGCAGGGGCTCGCTCTTGGTAGGGGAGGATTGGTTGGATGGGCACAAAGTCCCCCACACGAAGTTCACGGTCGCCGAAACGATGCGAACACCATCGCCCATGATTCGGTATGTCGTTCGACCGTTCACGGGAGCAGATGCACCGACGCGGAGGCGCGAGGAACCGAACATCACAGCGCCCGCGGTGCCGAACAACGCCGAACCGCTGAAGGTACGACCGCCGAGGCAGCAGCTGGACGAAACGCCATCAGCGGCAGTGGAACAGCAGGCGCGCCCAGGACCAGCCCGAGTTCTGGTCAAGTGTTGGTCGTCGTCCAGGTGGCAATTGCTGCAAATTCCAACTTCAGGGGTGGTGAAAGACGAAGATCCAGTTCACCCAATTGCTAGAATGATCAACGAGTTTCTGGAGCGATGGATAACGACCGCGAACCGTGGGCCACACGTGTGGGGGATGAGCCATAAGAAGAAGCGGGGAATCGTGCAGATAGCGTTTAAGCGATTTGCGGCACGAGTCCAATTCGAATTTTCACGCGAGAGTTACATCACCCCGCAGGAGCGAGACCCGTATGGGCGTCCGCTGCATTTCCAGGCACAGGACACGGTGGTGACCATCTATATCCCAGCGTTGTATGCGCGAGACGGGGAGCTACGATACACACCGATGGTGCTGGAAGGGCGTGATACTAATGCGGACACTGCCCAAATGCGAGCCCTGGCCATTGTGGCCCCTTTGCCACACATAATCCCCGACTTGGTGAATCTGGGCCCAATCTATCGTTTGCGGGCTAACCAGGGACATGCTGAGTGCCTATTCGCGTACACGGAGATCCTGCAGAGTGCACTCATGGAGAAGGTGAAGTTGGCGAGACACGAAGGGAGACGTCGTCCCCAGATTTTTGGTTTCTTCACCAACCGTTTCGTGTTCTCGAATCACCACATCGTGCGCCGGGGGCCAAACCACAGTCCAGTCCCGTTCGAGTACGAAGGGAAACAGTTCTACTGTGGTGAGCAGGTCTACTACTATATCAAAGCGCGAGATGGATACGGCCTTCATGACATCGCGGAAAAGTTGGCGTGTGCGACCTCGCCGGGACAAACGAAAGTCATGGGCGATCGGGTCTTGGCCGAGCACAATTGTCGTGCTGGTCTGTGGTACCGTCTGATGGCATTTCGGACTATGTACCTGATGTGTTTGGCCCGAGCCCAGCAGTTGCCCGAAGTGAAAGAAGCCTTGCGGGAATCTCGGAATGATGTGCTAGCCGAAGCGTGCTTTTCAGATCGGCGGTGGGGCATTGGAGTGCACATCCGGGATCGCAACTTGAAATGGCTTGAAAAGTTCCCGGGCGAAAACTGGCTTGGTCGCTGCTGGATGTTGGTACGCGATGTGTTGTTCCCTGAGTTCATCGATAGTCAGACCCGAGAAAAGATCCAGAAGGAATACAAGGCATGGGTCAAGTCCTCGCGAGCCAAGGAAGATCGGCTCAAGCCAGGACAACAACAGCAATCGCAACAGTGAGAATGAGGGGAGAGCGCGGCGTTGGTGGATACGGGGTATCTCGCATGGGTATCTTGGTTTAGAACAGCTTGGTGCCGCATATCCTCAACGCCGTTAGAAACCAGCGTATGACAGTGAAAATTTTGTTGTATTTTCATCGGGATAGTAATTCAATGTAATCGTTTAATGTTTTTTTTTTTTCAACCTGTAAATGCGTAAATTGCTGTGAAATTGCTAAATTTTGTACGATAACCGGTTGAATTGTTTGTTTTGTTTATATATTATAGAGGATGTCGACACCCGGAGGCATGTTGTAGTTCACCTGGTTCGCATGGTTATCTTGGTTTAGAGTAGCTTGCCAGGCGTACGATCTCTTGACCCACGGTGGTTCGTATCCTCGAGCGGACGCCTGTGTCTCGCATGGTTATCTTGGTTTAGAGTAGCCTGGCATAGGTGTCTTGCTTTAGTCGGACTTGACGTTAGCGTCGGACCCTCGCATGGGTATCCTGTTTCGGAATAGCTTGGGTAAGGCGCTCGGTAGCTCGGACTTGACTATAACCCTATAGTTCTCGCATGGTTATCCTGGTTTGGAGTAGCTTGAGCCATAGGGTCCTTGTTAACCCGGATGTGACGACGCGTTTCATCTGTTTCCTCGCATAGGTATCTGTAGAAGCGAGAGAGCTGAATTTCTAACTTCTTTCCTCGCATGGGTATCTTGGTTTAGAATAGCTTGGAGATAGGTGTTTCGCATTATTTTGATCTAATGTATTGTGTAACTTAAACTAATAAAATCTATTAGCCGTATTGTGTCTCTTAGTGACTTTTTTCTCCTTCTTTCAGTTGGATTTTTTTTTTTTTTTTTTGTTTGAGTGTTTTTTTTTTTTTGTGTGTGTGTGTGTGTGTGTGTGTGTGTGTGTGTGTGTGTGTTTGGGTTAATAATTTTTTTTTTCTTTTGGGGTTAAAAAAAGTTTTAAGTAACAAAATAAACAAAAAAAAACCAATATCTTTGACAACTGAACCTACTGCGAAACACAAAAGATTGTGAGAGCAACAGTACAGTTTTAATAGAGTATTGCGGAAAATTGACAGTGAAATTTAAATTTGAAAAGTGTAAATTTGTGTGTGTGAGGACTAGGGAAAGTCCAGTCCTGCCCCGAAAGCTAACCCCAACGGACAGCGGACTAAGCGAGGAGCCGCTCAGTGGACCAGAGGACAGGCGGCGACCAATGGCGACGTGGACCAGCGGAGACGAGTGGGTCGAAGGTGAAGAAACTGGCTGGCTATCCTATCCAGCAACGACGCCCCAAGCTCGAACTTTTGATTGCTGCTGTGGCTGATTCGGGGCAAAAGTGACTTTAATCCTGTCTGCGGAAGGGGGAACTATTCGGGAATGGAGCGGAGGTGACTGGAGCGGTACGGACTATGGGGGGACGGGCTACTATTTACAGCCCCGGACTATGTGACCTGTCGCAATCATCTGGGCGACAACCCGTTGGAGAAGCCGACCGCCAGCCTGCTAGACCCTGCCAAGCCAGCCAGTTACCTGCCAGGTGTTTGCCGAGCTGTCTGTTGACCTGGCGTCACCGCGTCAGCGATACGCCGAGCCGGTCCAGCGCAGTCATCAGCCCCCGACAACCCAGAGCCAGCGCCTGCCTGCCGTCACCGCCCGGTGTCCTGAAACGCCTCGCCCGAAGAATGCCAGAAATGGACAAACTTTCGCAGCTAGTCTTTTTGGGCGTTCTGTCTTGTGGTATTTTGCATGGGTTGCATCTTGATCGCAACGAGAAATTAGTAGGTAGGGCTAATAAGGACAGTCTAAAATGTCTGTAAGCGAGTGTGGTATGAATGTGTGTGTTGCTAGTATGATTGAGTGTTGTGAAGAATAGGGAAGGAATTTGAACTGAGAGTGCGGGGAGACCGCCGAACTGTGGAGAGGGCACGATGCCCGAATTTCGTAAGTGTTTCCTTTTGGATCGCGAGTGGTAAAATCGGAGCGAGTAGTAGCTGCGAGGGTGAGTGGCGTACGCGACGGATGACCGGCCGGCATCCCGAAAATCGCGTCTGTTCACGTGCTGTGCACGAGGCGTGCGGCATATAAAGCAGGCGCGAGCTCGCCGATGTTAGGGCAAGTCCCAAGAGTATTTACGAGCAGTGACGGAGAGTTTCTAAGTGTTAGCGCTAGCGGAGAGGAAAGAGAAAGAGTGAGAGTAGAGGACGTCCAGAGTGTCTACTAACATGAGTATGTATGTAGGAAGTGTGTAAACCAAAATTTAGCTAGGTACGTAGTTTTTCTTAGGTGGGGTATGCCGTGTAGGCTACAGACGGGTCAAATGGCCCGATAGAGTTTTATGGGCACTGGCCGGGTTGGCGGCTCAACAGGCTAGCCCGATCTCAAGTTCAATTTGGTGGAACCTCCAGAGTTGGGGGGCAATGGCATAGATAGCCCAAAACTAAGGTTTTTTGAAGTTAGAGTTTCTGTACGACATGGGGATGATGAAAATTTTAGGCCTTAAAAAATCTCGTACTGTGTTTATCTCCAAAATTACCACTGAATTTCTCAGACTGGTTTTAAAAAACTGTATCGGCGATAGCCGATATCTTTGTTGGGTATTTGTGTGTGTACTTGTCATGTTTTTGTGCAGAATATTTTCAGGAAAGGACTTTTATTGACTGTCAGTATAAATTTAGGTATGTTGGAAATCTAAAATCCTAACGAGTACAAATTTGGACGCCGAGAGGGCAGGAAAACGCGCCCCAACTAGGGGGTACCCAATAGAAGTGCGCGCTGAGACATGCTGGGACGTCGTGCCCGCGCAGGGGGGCACCTGTCGCAGATAAGGTAGGGTCACCTCCTATTTGAGGCGGGTTTTCCCGCTCTCAAAACATCAAAATCATTCCTAAAATATAAGCCCTTGGTTCTGCATCTTCACGTTTGAGAACTTGAAGATTTGCACTTTTCAATAGTTTCCAAAATATCAGGATTCGTGAATAGAGTGCGCTCTGCGCTTCGTTTGTGCACTTTTGAGATAGTAGAAAGGCTGCCAGATACTTTTCGCCTATCTGTGCTAGCTTGCGAGCGTCGAAAATGATGACGTGTCGCATGAATAGGAAAATATTCCAATATTCTGAAATTTCTCTTCATATTTAAATTGCAGCGTCCAAATTCGCTAATAAAACTTAATATTTAAATTATTTCAGTATATTTGTTATTATGGTTGAATAGGGAGCTAGCCCTGCATCCGATTTGGCACAAACCAAATAGTTGAATATCTCTCATGTGTGGTCTGGCTCAATATAGTCAGACGATTTTTCCGAAGACGGGGGTTTGGCACCGGTGCATGAGCAGGGGTTAAGTAGTGAGGCCCCGCGTGCCATTGAGGATTAGGGCTAGGCTCCCCTAAGTTAGATTGATGTGCTGAGGTAGATTTTTATTTGTTTTCTCCTGTTATAAATTTGTTGTTATTTTATATTCAATAAAATATTGGAAATTTTCAATAAATTCTGAACTGTAAAACTGCCTTGCTAGGGTTTCTTAGGGGCCTGTTGTTTGTAGACGCCCTTTGGAGGGCTTTGCAGCTGTTGTGTGGGTTCCGTGACTGATCCCGGACCGTAGGTAGGGCCTGATTTTGAGCGATTTTGAGCAGTTTGCCCCGGTCGGCAAACGTTATTCTGCATTCCATCCGGGCTCGGGGCGCACGGTCAGTTCTGTCCCTTGGCCCTCGCCTTCACGGCCTAAATTCCAAGAGCCCCGTGGTTTGCAGCATAACACATAGGGGTGGAAAGCACATCCGCCGTAAATCCCATACCATGGCACAAACACGTGCCCCATCCCAGTAGGGCACTACAAGGACTCAGGCCCCCCAACGTTTGGGCTTCAATTAACCCCAACCATGGGTCGAGAAGAAAAAATAGAACCGCCCCCTCCTTGCCCATAACCAAACCACTCCCCGCATCCCTGCAAAGTAAGAGTCAGTAGAACCCGGAATGGGCTACTGGACATATAGTTCATCGGGCCATTTCGCAGTAAAGTTCGTCGGGGGTCGTGGGCTGGTGACGTCATGATATTGCTGTTGCCGTCCGTCGCTAAATCGGCAAGCCGGAGCCAGAGCCACGTGGCCGGATCGTCCACTGCATGCGGGGTCACGTTCCAGATCTTCTGCATATATCGTAGCAATTGTCTGGCTCGCTGGGGGGGCGGGCAGGACGAGGCGCCTACTTATATACCTGACGCACACAAAAAACATGTTATTATATACTATTTACTACTAAATTTTGGCCACTTCTATATATTTCCCTACAAAATTTTTATTTACGCATACACTACCAGAAAGAAGGGAAATTGGTCATTTAGTGTTAATTTGTTACTCAACATAAAAAGAAACAAACTCAAATTTAAACTAAGCTAAAATCAACAAGAACTCCAAATTCAATTTTTAATGTTAATTTTAACCACCAATACGTTAAAAATATTTCGGCCCAACACAAGTAAAACTTAGTAATTCAATTTAGACCGCAACAAGAGTCCTTAGGGTCCCTTATACCTGTCTTCAGTGTATATATAGTCCGTCCCTTGGGTCACTGATTCACTTTACACGGGGGTTTTACCCCGGTCAATCAAAATTCTACCACTTTAAACGTCTTTTGGACATATAGGCATATCCATTGCCCCCCTTTACGTGACCCAGGGAACGTCTACGTGCATGTGAATAAGTATTATCTACTACACTACTACATCCTCCTACAACTTCTCGACAACCCGGGTGCCCTTACAAGCACCCCCTTCTTCCTTCCACACGCTCGGCTCCCTCTGGCGTTTACGTAGCGCTTGTGCCTGCGCCCTTCTGGGCAGCTCTCAGTTGTGTTAATTTCTGCGACGTATATGCGGCGCGTTCGACGGTCCCCTTTCTGATTACAGTTGCAGTTTTCTTATACGTACTCACTTTAAACTCGCAGGCACTACGCTACAACCTGGGGCCGTTAAAGGTGTTACCCGTACATTCCATCGCAGTATGGCAGAAAAGTAAATTTAAAACGTTAAATATGCATGTTTCATGTGTTTTATGTTAATTTCTGTTTAGGGACATCTTGTCCCGCTGCAGCAGATGTTTTTGGCTGTTTGGACCCAGATTCGCTCGACATTTCGCCACGGTGGCATCATTCGCCTTCCGTTTGGGCCGTTTTTCGAACCAGAACCGTTAATTTTGGCATTTAAATTACGCTGTACAACAATTTTGTTAATTGAGCAATGAAAGGAATACACTGTACACAAGTTGTGAGTTGAGCAAAATAAAGCACTAGTGTTAAAGCACCAAGTAATAGTATATACATTAGTAACAAGTATTCAAAAATACGCCAAATTTTAACTATTACCTCGCAAAATCCGGCTTCCGCGCTCTAGGCCACGACTACCTAGTCTCACAGCGCTTCCACCTTCTACGCCCTGAAAAGAATGACTATTACCTCACCTTGACCCGCGCGCAACTGCAGTGAGAGGGTGCCCCCTATGAGCCCGAAGACCGAGGGGACCAAGAATCTACAGTCCGCGTATAGGCCATAACTTACCTGGGGATGGGGTCTGTGGATTTCGCACACTCCCGGATCGGCCCTCTCACCAGGAGAGAGTGGCTATACTCCACTTCGTCGTGCAAGCAACAACCGGACAACTTCCCTCAAGTCCGCAATGCCCCTGTAGAAGTTAATCTACGGTAAGAAGCCAGACGACTACAAGAGCACACTTACCTCGAGTTCCGTCAGAGAACCACCGACACTTACCTTGACGAAAGATAATCTACGGTAAGAAGCTAGTCGATCGCCAAAACGAATGCCGAAAATCCTCCTCCAAGCTGTGCTTGAGCAGTCGTACTCCGATGTAATAGGAAGTTAAACGACGGCGCGTAGCTAGACGACCAATACACCAGAACACTCCTGCTAGTTGTCAAATCCGTGAACTAAATTAGTACCTATTCTAAGCTACTCTTCGGCAAGAAGCCAAGCGAAGAAAAGATACCTTAATAAGAGAAAAGACCTATGGGTATGAAACACCTACGTCAAGCTACTCTACGGTAAGAAGCCAGGCGAAACGTCGATGCTCCATCCCGTTGGCCGTTCCCTTATTGAACGCCAACCCAAGCTGAATCTACGGTAAGAAGCTAAGCGAGGAACTGACGTCCATTAGGTCCTATTCAATGCAGAAACACCTGGGCCAAGCTAATCTACGGTAAGAAGCTAGGCGAGGACCAGATGTTGGTGCCACGTCACATCCGAGAACAAAGGAAGCACTACAACCTAAGCTAATCTACGGTAAGAAGCCAGGCGAAGGTGTAGCGCAAAACGTCACATCCATGGTTCAAAAGTGTCTGCCCGAGTTGAACTTCGGCAAGTAACCAGACGAGGGCCAGAACACTGTAAGAGTCAAATCCGAGAATGCAGGACACCTATACCAAGCTAACCTACGGTAAGGAGCCAGGCGAGGAACAGGGCCTGCACCGAAGAGCCGAACACCTTGGGTCAAGAGATCGTATGCCTAGGTAAGATAATCTACGGAAAGAAGCCAGTCGAACCTAAGCAAACTACAACATGCCTCCGGGTGACGACATCTTCTAAAAGGTAAACAAAACATACAAATTTCATCAGTTACACAAATAATTTACAAAATTTCCATAATTTATAATTAACAGGCAGAAACATTATGAAAACAACAATGAAAATACTATCCCGAAGTAAATTCAACAAAATTTTCACTGTCATAACGCTGGTTTCTTCCGATGTTGACCTTCCGAAAACAACAAGTTGATCTACGGTAAGAAGCTAGACGAGCTGCTTCCGTCTTGCCAACACCGTCTCCCCTCCGTAGTCTCATTCGAGTGTATGCACGTCTTGCTGTTGTTGTTGCTCCTGCTCTTGGAGCTCCAATTGTCGCAGCATTTCCTGGTTCCGAGCCTCTGCGCCTCGCGCTTTGCGATCTGCGAACTTCTCGGTCTTTTGCCATCGCTTGTACTCGGTGTTCACCCATTCGCGCGTCGGTCCATCGAGAAACTCTGGGAAAAGGACATCGCGGACCAGCATCCAACATTTCCCGAGCCAATTCTCTCCTGGGAACTTCTCCATGAACTGGAGGTTGCGGTCTTTGATGTGGACGCCGATTCCCCAACGCCTGTCCGACCAACACGCCTCTGCCAAAAGATCGTTGCGGGATTGGTGCAACAAATCACGCACCTCACGTAGCTGCTGCGCTCGCGCCAGGCACATCTGGAACATCGTCGGGAACGCCAGGACTTTATACCACAGCGTTGCACGGATGTTGTGCTCCGGCAGGACCTGGTCTCCCATCACCTTTGTTTGCCCTGGCGATGTTGCGCACGCTAGCCTCTCTGCGATGTCGTGCAGACCATAGCCATCTCGGGCCTTGATGTAGTAGTAGACTTGCTCCCCACAGTAGAAGTCTTTGCCTTCATACTCAAATGGCACAGGCGTGTTGTGCGGACCACGACGCACAATATGATGGTTGGATAGGACAAAGCGATAGGTGAAGAAGCCGTAGATGTTCGGTCGACGACGGCGATCACGCCGCGCTTGCTTCACCTTCTCCATGCATGCCCGCTGCAAAATCGTGGCGTATGCAATCATGTTTGCTGTCCGTCCTTCCCAGGTTTCCACGCGATAGTTTGGGCCGAGCGCAATGAGATCGGGCACCATGTGGGGTAGTCGGCACACTATGGACAGGGCTCGCATCAGGGCCGCATCGCTGTTGCCGTCACGCCCTTCTAAAATCAGCGGCGAATACCACAAATCCCCGTGTCGCACGTATAACGCCGGGATGTAGATGGTGGCAATGGTATCCCTTGGCGGTGGATCGATCGGCCGACCGTGAGGGTCACGCTCATGCGTCGCATACGGCTCCTTCTCGAAGTCCACCTCAACCCGCGCCGCGAACCGCTTAAACGCTTCACGCACCATCCACCAGATCTTCTTGTGGCCCATGCCGAACACGAACTCCGCCCGATTCCTGGTCGTAGCCCATCTCTCCAGCAGCTCTTCTAACAATTGACAGATTGGGTGCACCGGATGTATATCCTTCTGCACAGCCGAACTAGGAAGCTGCAACACTTGCCATCTCGATGACGACCAACACTTCACCAGCTTGCGCGTCGGCCCCGGTTGCGCCTGCTGCTCGATGGCGGCTGATGGGGTGCCTCGCATCTGCTCCAGCGAAGGTCTGACTCGCATTGGCTCTTCGTTGTTTGGGACTTGAGGGGCAGCGACCATCGGGTTTTCCTGTCGTCTAGTTGGCGGCTCCGGGCCAGCAAATGGGCGTGCGACATAGCGGATAAGCGGCGACGGGTTTCGCATCACTTCAGCCTTATTGAACTCCACATGGGGAATGTGGTACGCGACAAGCCAATCTGTGCTGACCAACAGCGAGCCCTTTCCATAGATGCCCCCTTGTTTGCCCTTTCCGGTGATTCCGGGCATGTCTTCGCCATAGTGGCCTTCAGGCTCGGGCACATTAGGCTCTTCCTCTGCTGCTGCGGCCTCTGCCGCCTCCATCTCCCGTCGGTTCCAGGGCACCAGTTGTTCCTCTGCTGGACCCTCTGCAACTGCCTCCTCGATATCTGCATCTCGGGCAATTTCTTCCGCTAGTTGTGGTGGCAGGTCCTGGATTGAACCGTATTGCTCGTACTCCACCGGGGGACGAACTTCTTCCTGCTCTAGTTCCTTACCCACAAGGGTTCGGGTAGCCGGAGTTCCCTCCTCGGTGGCACCTCCTGCCAAAACCACTTCGTACTTCGGGCACTGGATGGGGACTCGTGCAGTTTCCTGTAAGGAAAATCTGTCTTTCACCCGCGCGTCCGCTTCCGGTCTGACAAGCCCGACTGGCATATCGTCCCATGGCAGTGTGACAAACATTGGATCGCAGCACTTCGGAATCCGAATGAATTCCCCTCTCTGGACTCCACCTTCACCTCTCCACACCGTCCACTCCTGACCCTCTTCGTCTGGTGGTTCCAACATAGTCACCCAGATGCCGTAACGACGTTCGACACTGTCGAAGATAGGCACAGGAAGTCCCCACGGTTTGGGGATGCTGGCTCGCACCAACTGCCAGGCCTCAGCCACCGTCAGCGTGAAGTCCTCGGTGCCAATCTCTTCGCCACACACGAACAGCATAGCCAACCGGATCGTCCTCGCCGATGTCTTATCCGCCCGCTTTTTCGGTGTCGTTGCTGGAATTCGCTGAGACATCGCTGGCTGGGGAGTCGGCTGCTGCACCGGTTGTTGAATCGGCTGCTGTACCGGCTGCTGAGTCGGCTGTGGCTTTTCCCTCGGTGCCAGCCTCGGGTCCGTGGGTCTCTCCCATCCAGGCGGAAACGGCCGCGCCTGCAGATTCTGCTGGACCGACTCCGCCAACTGCTGCAGGTGAGCCGCGGGCAACGTGTCCCGAATCGGGATCGGCCTCAACGGTCCTTCGAGCTGCTGCTGCATCGGCTGCATTGGCTGTTGCATTGGTGCTGCCTGGGTCACTGGCGTGGGTAACACCATCGGCTGTGGCACCAAAATCCGTGGATAATACTGGAACAGCTGGGTGAGTTGAGCTACCTGTTCCGGTGTGGCCGGCTTTGGCTGTGGCAACCGAGTTCTCACTTCAATTGACTGCGGCACTGGTCTAAAGGCCGTGGTTGGTGGCTTACACGCCAGCATCCGGATGGGTGACTGCGTCATTCCCGGTGTTGTGCGCACAACCGGACCACTGCGGATGGAAGACGCTATCGATGGTGGCGCCTGCTTCGGTTTCGTCGGTGGCTGAGTGGTTTGGGGCATCATCCATGCGAAAACGGATTCCGAAGTTTCCGTGGACGTGGGTGATATCACCCGCACTACTGGTACCTCTGGGGTCTTCTCCCCCTCCTCTTCTTGCACCTCTTCTTCTCCATACACCTCCTCATCCTCTTGCCTGCACGGAGGTGGTGACGACTCACCTACGCGCGCATCTACCCGCTGTATGATTTCCCTGAGGGTGGGCTTCGGAGGTGGTGGAGGCAGAACATAAGTAGAACGAGGTTTTAGTTTAAAACTTTAAAATTTTATTTCAAGTTGAATTCGTTTTGCATGTAGCATGGGTGGTGGTGTAGTTGAGATAGTTTAGCACGGTATGGTTTTAAATTTGTTGTATTTATTGCTAATCTGTGATTTTATTTTCAGGTTTATTTCTCTTTTATCCTCCGCCGCAGCCCTCACCAGCCCTCACGCCCACACCCGTGAAGAAAAAAGGTATATTTCTGAATTATTACAAGTCTAGTGCGTCTGTAAGTATCAGGTCTAGTGCGTCGATTAGGATCAAGTCTACTGCGTCAGATTAGGATTACAAGTCTAGTGCGTCAACTTAGAAGACGAGTCTAGTGCGTCCACTTAGAAGACAAGTCTAGTGCGTAAGATTAGGATTACAAGTCTGGTGTGTCAGTTTAGGGACAAGTCTAGTGCGCCATTTTAGGGTTATATTACAAGTCTGGTGCGTCTTTTTAGTTGAGTGCAAAGTAGGTGAGTAACACGGGGGTGGTGTTTATTCTTGTGCATTGGGCACACATAACATTACATTTGCATTGCACTAGAGACGAGTTCTTCCATACGAACCTTACGTATCTAACCATAGTGTACTTTAGTTAGTTTGCGTCTACAATGATGTGGTTTCAGGTTGTGCGTAAAGCTTTACCGACGGCTTTGATTGTCATAATTGTTGTTCCTATTTTAGTTGTCAAGTTTATCCCTTTTAAATCTGTGTCCCCTACCAATTTAAATTGTGCTAGTTTATGCAATAATTCTAAGATAATAACACAGAATTTACATTTGTGTATAGTGAATCATACATATAGTTTTCTGTGCAAAGGTAGCGAAAACTTTTGTAGCATGAATATAAGCGACTCGAAAAGTATTGCAAAATTTTTAAGTCAATGTTTTGACGGACCCCACTGTGGGTTGCAACCCCTGGGGTACATTTTCAAAGTAAATTACAATGCTACCTGTGCCTACGTAGCTTCATATGATTTCATCACATTGTGTTATGATAGGAGCTTGAGTCTGACCAAGGCCCATGTATGTGGTGAGGTACTTCACCCTCATCACCTGGGAAAATTTTATCATATTTTACTTACATACATATGGTCTAAAAATTTCAATAGTGATTAAATCCGTTGTTTGTTTGTTTAGCGAAAATTGATCGATATTAATCTTGTTAAAAACCAATGCAATGTCCACCGAAAAGAAACAGTGCAATTTTTGCGAAAAATTCATTAGTGCTTCAAATTTCAGCCGTCATCAAAAATTACATTATCGTACCGCATGGGTACCTGTTGCATTCTTATCCAGTGACTGCCAAGCAACGGATTTAACTACCACACCTAACTCTTCTGCTGCGGCTTTGGGACCTCTTGAAATTACTATACTGGAAAATTTACGTTGGCTTGTTTTAAATTGCCCAGCTTGCAATACATCTCACCTGCATTTAGACTTAGACTATCACTATTGTTGCTATTCAAAAGAAGAGATTCTGTATTACTTACTGGATCAGGCCCTTGCATATGCGGGCATTACAGAAGTAACACCCGTTGAGCGTACTCGCATAACTGGGTTATTGTTTGGCAATTTGTAAAGTGTATTGTACCTTTCGTGAGCTGTACTCTATGTCTGTTAATGAGGACTTGTTGAAAATTTACGTATCACCTTCCAACCCTGGCTCATTCGGTGGTGTGGATAGATTGTATAAGGCTGCAGTTTCTCAGGGTTTACCTGTAAGTCGCAAAGATGTTGAAAATTTTCTACAGTCTGTAGACAGCTATGTACTACATAAACAGGCAAGGTATAAGTTTAAAAGGGGTAGAGTAAATGTGAGCACTCTAGATGAACAGTGGCAGGCAGACTTAGCGGACTTGTCTATGTTGTCTAGGTGGAATCGTGGCATGCGTTACTTGTTAGTTGTAATTGATGTATTTTCCAAGTATTTGTGGGTGGTTGCAGTAAAGAATAAGACGGGGAAAGGTATAGCCGATGCATTCACGCAAATTTTTTCACGAACTGAGCGTAGACCAGGGTATGTATGCACTGATAAGGGGACAGAGTTTATGTCCCAAGAGACACAAAAAGTTTTTCTTGAGGAACGTATTGTACATATGACTCCACAACGCAGCAATGGCAAATGTGTTGTTGTGGAACGGGTTATACGTACTCTTAAGACGCGGATGTTTAAGCTCATGACTAGTTTAAATACTAAGCGTTACGTAGATAGTTTGCAAGATACGGTACATAGCTATAATAATTCAATTCACCGATCTATTAAAGCTACACCTGCGGAAGTTAACTGGTCAAATCAAGCCAGAATTAGGAAAGTGCTTTTTCCAAAGTCCAAACCGGCAAGAATTTTATTCAAGTTTAGCATTGGTGATTTAGTCAGGGTTCAGGCCGACCGCAAAACTTTTCAAAAGGGCTACAGGACTAGGTTTTCAAAGGAGAAGTATAAGGTTTACCGTAGACTGCACAGGTACCCACCTCAATATAAGTTAAAGAGTTTGACTGGTGACTTGATTGCAGGTCTGTACTATGATCCAGAACTAGTACGTGACTTGACTGCGTGATTTATAGAATGCATGCCGTAGTGTCGAGTGGTGCGTGTAAAGATTATTTTTCCAGTAATACCAGTGTAAATTTTTCCAACTTTTTGGACGTTCCTACTCCTATTGGGGACTGCTTCAAGTATGTGGCGTTGACTGAATGTTTTTTCAAGAGTGTGAGGCCGGTACCACCGATTCATGTGTACATCGAGAGTAACTTAGTTTGCATTTCACCGGTCTGTGGCAGCAAGCGGCGATTGTTGCGGTTGCTACAGCTTGAACCGCATGTTACTTTCACCCATCCTGAGTATTATCCTGTTGCGTTGAATTCAATTCAACAACTTAATTTTATTGTGACACCCTACGATTTAGCGGTAAATTGCAGTGTAGAATTAGCTGATGTTGAAATCATCCTTAAACTCCATTTTTCTGTTTAGAATAGCAGACAATGCTTATTTCTTATTCCTACATAATTATTAACAGTTCTAATGTCTTGTTGTTCTACTCAAATTCTGTCGTACTATCAGATGCCCACACTCTCATCTGAACCGGCAGATTTCAAACGTAGTGGTCGATCGGCAAGTTTTCGTAAAGCTGTTACGTTGCTGAATAGGCAACGACTTGTTGGGGGAACTGGTAAGAAACAGCGGAAAAAAAAACGGCGTGGCAAGTCGGTCAAACGTTTGAAGCCTGTTGTCCGTCGCCGCCGCCAATCGCGCAAGGTTATTAAGACCACTCGTCAACGCAAAAAGCGTGCCGGTAGACCTAAATTGTTAGTTGCTGCTCCTATTAAAGCTAAAAAACGTGGTCGTCCTAGGACTAAGAAAAACCTGAAGGAGAACTTTTAAGTAATGAAACGAAGATGCGAAGTATCTGAAATGGGGAGAGGAGAGGGCAAAGGGGAGCCGCATTGTGTTAAGACAGAGTTTAACTTATTTGCACAAATTCCAAGGCAGCATCAGGTGGAAGAATCTCGATGGAGCGTGGCGCCATGTGAGACGCATTTACCTTCTGACTCTACGGCTAGCCTAGATTTTAAAATAAACTCAGCTCCATCAACATTTATAGACCCTAATATGTACCTGCGACTTGTTTTTCGTATTTTGCCGGCTCAAGAGCCTGACGGTGAAGGAAGAAGTCAAGGGTATGCAATTCCTATCAACAATTTTCTCAACTCGTTTTTTAGTTCAGTTGAGCTATGGTTCAATGGTGTGCAGGTCGGTCCCCCAAGAAACCTGCATGCATATACTTCCTATTTGACAGCCTTGTTTGATTTTAATCATAGTAGCGAAAACTCTTTTCTCAAATCTTCATTATTTCACATGGATAGTTTTGGTGTTATGGACTCTGCTAATCCTGGCTTAAACGCTGGCGCTGGGGCACGGTTAGCTCGCTGTCAGAATGGTAAACCTGTAGACTTGTTTGGTCCGATTCTCGTTGACCTGTTCCGTACTTCTCGCCCATTTTTACCTGGAATAGATATACTCCTACGATTCCATAGGAATCACGCAGCTTTCTGTTTAATGTCGGAAACGACAGGTCCTTTCCGTGTCAATGTTGAGGCAGCCACTATTTATTATCGGAAAATTATAGCCAATGAAGCTACAGTTCGAGGTATAGAGGCTAGACTTTTGCGCGAACCCGCACTCTACCCTTTTATGCAAAAAGAAATGCGAGTGTTTGTGCATCCGGCAAATGCCGGAATTTTTGAAGAAGGGATATTTGATGGTGGTGACTTTCCGTGTAAAGTTACTATCGGGCTATTAGCCCAAGGCAACTTTACAGGCAACTATTCTTCTAATCCTTTCAATTTCAATGATCATGGCCTTCAGCAGGTGTCTTTAGAAATGAATGGCACCGAGGTCAACTCTCGACCCCTTGATTTAAAGTCTGCGAGTGGGCACTATAGTAGTGTACCTTACTGCATGATGGCTTTGAATCAAAATATTAACCCTGAAACGGCTGATTTACCTTTCGACTCCGAATCCTACTTCAGTGGATATAATTTTTACGTTTACGATTTAACACCGGACTGTTGTGCTGGCGCTGACCATGCCAGTGTTTCCAGATCTGGTACGCTTCATCTAAAGTTGACATTTGGCACTCCTCCTACGAAAACTTTGGTGGTTCTAGTATGTCTTGAATTTGAAAAGACTTTATACTTGAATTCAACTAGAAATTTTTTTATTGATTAATTGCAGACTATATTATGCGAGCGTGTACAATGAGTTTTGTTAAATTTGTAACTCCATTTACAATGGTATTATCTGGCTCAACTGGTTCTGGGAAAACTTTTTGGGCTATTCAACTTTTGCGCAATCAAGAAAAATGTGTCGATCAAAAATGGGATCTAATCTGGTGGTGCTATAGTATTTGGCAACCTGCCTACTCTGAAGTGCAACAAGAATTTCCAGAAATTGAATTTATCCAGGGATTTCCAGCTGATCGAATTGAGTCATACGCTGATACAACATCGAATAAAATAATTTTTATAGATGATTTATGTGAAAGTGTTGCTGATACCAAGTTACTAAGTAGCCTGTTTACTCGTATTTCACACCACTGCAGATGGAGCGTAGTGTTTTTTATGCAAAACTTATTTTACGAAGGTAAAGCTATACGTACTGTTACTAGAAATACTCACTATTTTGTCTTATTTAAAAATGCTCGTGACGCGGGCATGATATCTACATTAAATAGACAAATTTTTCCTGACTACCCTAAATTTTTAGTAGATGCTTATCGGCAAGCTACCGCCGATCAGTATGGAGGGCTTCTACTTGATCTTCACCCTTCGACTCCGTCATCGATTAAAGTTCGAAGTGCTAGCTTGAGTGAGAATATCAGTGTGTATGTCCCCAAAACTAAGTAGTTTGTATGCTTGTTATGTCTATGTATGTGTGAATGCTGATGACTGACTGTAGTTCACTGATTGTGCGAGCCTTGGCTTAAATCCCTCGCATACACCCTCCAGTTTGGACCGCCAGCTGGCCGTGAGTCGTCCTGTAGCTTCCGCGTACTGGGTCATGGCACCGATACAGGCGCGCTACAGGTTCGGCGCTTTTCCTGCTCCGGCAGGCACGGCACCAGCAGGTCAGGTTGAGGTGTCGGGGGCAGTTTACGCTTGCTAACAGTGAGCTACAAGAGTATTTGTGTATGTGTTCATAAGTTTGCATGAATGTGTGCAACAGGCATCTTAGTGTCACTCGTCTTAGTCAATAGACTGAAAACACAGTTTCGTACATGCTCAGATTTGAGGGTAAAATGCAAGAATTTAGCCTGAAAAATTGATTTTACATCAATATTTAGAAATAATTTTATTCAAAGATGCACTGTACCGTTTAATGTTTGTGCGTGTGTGTATTTGTGAGTGTACTGTGTACGTGTATTTGTGTAAATGTGAACGTGTGTATGTTGTATGTGTTGCATGGCTTCCTATTGGCTGAATAGTGTTTCTGACCTGGAAAGTCTTGTCAAATCTGGTGGGAAACGGCCGCGGAAACTACAGGACGATGTTCTAAAGTCGCTGAGTGACATTGCTTACAACTTACTGTACAATAGTAGCGTTACATTATCCGAAAACCAAGTGGCTGAGCTACGTCATTACAAACGTGAACTTAGGAGATTAGCTTCAGTCGTTGTTCCCATCGATCAGAAGCGAACATATTTACAGAAACTTCCCTATTTGGTGTATCTTTTAGCGGATTACGGTCTTATTCTCCATGGCTGAACGAATGCAATTAGTGCCAGAGTCGTGGGTTAAAAATTACAGAGACATGGAATTAAAACTGAAAGCGGCACATGCATCCAATTTATCACCCCCTATAGTTGCTGAACCTTCAAAGTCAGACATTGCCGAGGTTTCAGGACCGGTATCTGATAAATTTTCATCAATTATAGAAATTTTACCTAAAAACATTCGATCCAGATCTCGAATTGTTCTACATTACTTGGAGAAGGGAGGTGTTGGATTAGAACCAGATTCTAATAGGATTATTTACCCAGATGGCTCAGTTGGGGGACACTTATTAGACAATTTACGGTTTGCTCTTCTCCCAAAACAAGTTAAAGTTCAGAAACCATTGGACGCCGAAGATTTTCGCTCACTCATGTCGAAATCCGGAGTTCCAGATAGTATTTTGACTCACAGAACTTCGTGGTATACATTGTACTAGTAACACGATATGTATGGTTAAGTCAAGAAATTGACGTTTGTCAATGTATTGCATATGATAGACGAGTAGATAACAAAAATTCAATTGCATATTATAATAATAATTGAATAGTAACAATCAAATAATGGACTACTTGCACTTTTCAGATGCGTAGAACAATTTTGAAATTTTCAAACGTATGAAATTTTTTGCCATTAATTTTTAAAACAGTTTGATGTTTAATGCAGTAAAACTGTTGAATTTTTACCAATTTTGAATTATCAATTCTATTTATGAAATTTCAACTGACACATAGATGCACACAAATACATGATGTTCTGTATTGTCAATTGATATGATTCATAGTTAATTTGTAAAGCTTGAATATAAAACTGAACTTTTTCAATAAATAGAATGCAAAATGCAGTGATGTTTTTGGTTTAGTGATATATATAAGCTTACGTTAGTTTTTGGTTCTTGAAAAGTTATGTCAACCATCACTTATCATATTACGGTTGGCACGATATAACTACATAAAATGGCTACAAAGAGGATAAGGTGGTCGTACAAATTATGCCGCTTAGGTATTTTTGAAAACTACGGGATGATTTGTAATTGCGAGTTAAATGACGAGATGTTTGGTAAAAGTATTTGAAAACCTTTCATCTAGGCCTAATTTGTGCACCACCCTATGTACGCAACCAAAGTGTCCCTGAGTCTACAGAGATGAGAAATGTCCCTGAGTCTAGTGCGGGCGCTGATCTTCCTCCAGTCGTCGTCTCATGGCGGCTAACATCCGCCCCACGGGTAGTTGGCCAAATGCGTCGGACAGGGCCAGCTTGTTGGACGCGCCGGAGCCTAAAATATATAAGTACATGATGTTGAATTTTGCTGTAATAAGAACTGGTGGTATTTTTTATAACTTTTAAAAAACCTAAGTTTGAGCATGAGATGTTGAAAATTGAAATCTAGAACTTGATTGTTGAAGCCTAGATATTAATTGGTTCACACATCACCTACTTAAAATAGCAGAATACACAAACTTTGCAGAATATCAGCATACATAACTTTTCAGAATAGCAGAATGCGCTAACTTTGCGTAATAGGTGGATACACTAACGTACCTGTGACGACAGTATCATCATTGTCTCCCTCCACTTTGAAGGTCATGGTAACGTGCCCGTCCTCTTTGGCCGTCACGATCCGAGAGACAGCCCCCATGGCTTCCGCTCTGAATAGGATGTCCCCGCCTGAGACTCCAAGAAAACTGGGGAGGTTGAACACCTGAAACTCATAATTTAGTTATAAGTTTTAGTATTTTGAGAAGAAATAATAGGAATTTCAAAACTCTGCAATTACATTCTCTTTAACCTAAATTATAGTCGGTTCTGTAAATGAAAGCATTTTAAGGTTTCTATGGTTAGTGTCTAAAGAACAAAAATTGATTGCACTATCGCTTTTTTAAAACTTACTTCACGCACGGCCTTGGGCGACCAATTTGGGTCATCCAGTATCTCCTCCGCGACCCCCAAGATTTTGCGCGCCAACTCCTCTTTTGCAGATCGCCGGTCTTCTCCCAATGCTAGAAACAGATCAGAGGATTATAAGATGAACTTAATCTTTTGCAGAAAGTCTCGGTTTTATCAAATTGTCAAAAAATTCTCAATTATCCAAAACGTTTAGAATGTTCTAAATAGATATTTTGAGAATACGCTAGTTGAAAGTTTGAGTATAAGCACTTTTAGCTGGTTTATGCAAAAATATACTGGTCAAACAAGTTACGCTAATAGTTTACGCTAAAACTTAGTACTTTGCTCCTTGTAACACCCCCATGAGACAGTTGCCCGTCGACCGGCTGTCGTGAACGTAGGGAGTGTAGTGGCCATGGTCTTGGCCAGCACATTGACCGCGTCCACCGGCGATTGGAATCGCTCCACCGTCTCCTGGCCAAACAGCTGGGTCAGGCGGGGCTTGGTGGCGAAGTAAGCGTCCATGACTTCGGGAAATTAAGAGGAAAATTAAAAGTTAAAGTCTGAAACTAGTAAACATTTTCACGGTAAAGTAACGAACCTGGTGTTACGTAAGAGTTTAGTCATGTAAACGTACTGGAGTCTCCATTGGTTATTCGTCCTGCAAGGAGGCTATTTTACAGAACAAATAACGCCGACACCGTCGCGTCCGTTTACATGTGCAGAGGCAACCACGGGCAGGCCCCTTACGCGTGTACAGTATCCGCAGTTGAAATGTAACTCAGATTCGGCCCTTTCAGGTACTTTTTAGCGGCTACAGTACACAAATGTTGCCCCCACACCTCAACTTGAACGAGCGGCTCAGGTTTTCTAAGATTAATCTAATTTGCAGATTTTAAGTATATTTAGAGTTAGAAGTTGTTTGCCAGTTTTTTGTTTTTTTGTGAAAAGTTGATTCATGTGAGCGGCCCGTGAAAGTGGAGGTGCCACCTGGTTCATTACTTTACCGTGCTTAAGTTACCTGAAAAATATTGCATTTCTTAGTATCCTAATTTTAAGGTGGAGCATTAATTTAGTTTTAAATAAATTAAAAGTTAGTTTTAAAACCATTATTATTTCTAGTTTCCCTGAAAATATGGGTTTAACATGATAAATTTAGGTATAAATAGATAGAATTGGGTATAAATCAGTTTTTAAGACTACTTTTATCATTGTTATATTGCAGTATAAGAAATGCTTTTACCTTTTTTACCTAAAACGATTATTGATGTCAAGTTTTAAGAGTTATATATTAATTATTTAAATTTAAAAGTTATTTTAAGTCAAATTTCAAGTTAAAAGTATACATACATAGATACAAACATACTAATACATTAACGTTAACATTGCAAAACACCAATAACCAACAATATTTTTTGGAAATTTATTATAAGTTTTTTTTTGTTTTTATATTGTTAGCTTAAACTATAATTACCGCACATACAAAAAATACAACACATGCAATCGCAATTCTGGTAAATGTTCATGCGAATTTTTAATCTTCGAATAGCGTAAAATAGTAAGCGATGAGGGGGTAAAAGTTTACAGCAATATTAGATTGCATACGCCGTTCGATAAAAAGGGTATAGTCCTCTCCACGATCGACCGTCAGAAATTTGACAGGGTTTTTGCATGTTTTATCAGGGCAGGTGTCGTTAAATTTTAACCACAATAAAAGACACCCTTTATGAATGGTCTCATGGTGACATTGGGTAAATGGGCTATCACCTGCATGGAGCGGTTCACAGCAAAAAGTACAAATAGTAGGAGTTTGGAAATTAGGGTGCGCATTGATGACATGACTTTTAAGGTTGACAGTGGATTCGTATACGATATGAGCACGGTCCGGCCCACATAATGCGCAACCAAAAAGTTCCGCGTGAATGTCCATAATGAAAGTTTCGCAAAATTCAATTACTTGGTCAAAATCATTTGCAGTCATTTTGATGAAATCTAGGCAAAGAAAAAATGAATTAGTTTTGACGGTAACTTTCATACTGGATTGCGCGGTACATTAACATGTCTAGGAAAAAGTTATAGCGGCGCAAAGTACGTTTTAATTTAGCAAACTTGACGACCGCGTAGGGACATAAACGGTCGGATTGGATCCGGATTTCTTGCCGACAATATGGACAAGAATAATTTTCCTCTGACCACCGTGATAGGCAATCATAGCAAATGTCGTGGTTGCACTTTAAACCACACCACATTCGGGGGCGGATCGGGTCGCGGCACACAGCGCAGACCAGGTTCAGAAAGTGCGGATGGTTGAATTTTGTGTGCCGCAGCACCTCAGTTTGGGAGAAAAACACCGTCTGGTGTGTTTCGCCGTTTTCATGAGGTCCACAAATGCTGCAGCACCATGCGGACTCTAAGCTTGACGGAATAGAGTTCATTCTGCAATAAAATTTAGCACTATTGTAATGAAGTAAATTTCATTCAAAATTGACCCGCCCCTCCCTTTTTTCGTGCTATAACTAGAAATTCATCTTTTAAAACCCACATTGTAGTTAAGTATGATTAGCGAAATCGCCGTAATAAAATTTGACACAGTTAATTTTATTCTTAAAACACCGAGAAACTTTTGGTGGAAAGTTTTACTGAAAATTGCAAGGACAAAACTGCGGTGCAAAGCGTGCAAATTTAAGTGATTGTTTGATTGTTTGTCAGCTTCAGTACGGTTAGCAGGACTGCAAACCGTTCAAGTCACGGAATCCGGCCAGAAAGTTGCGTACTTTCGTGGCAAATTCACGAAATGCGTCTTCGCAGACCCAGTCGCCCGCGGTCATTTCGTCGACCGAGGCGGCTTGGAAGTGGCTGACGTAACCTTCATCGAGACAAGCCATGCTGTGCATGTCTCCCATGCCGCAAGTCAGACATCCGCGCTGAATGCGGTCCAAAATGTTTTCTGCCACCGCACTCTCTGCAATAAAACCATCATGGTTTTATTGCAGAAGGGATCAAGCAGCACCTGTATAAAACTAGTCTTAGCTTTTAGTATGTAGTGATAATGCATGCAAAAACTAACCTTCGGTCCCTTCCATAGGAAACTCTGCTGGTTCGGCGTCGGTGGCGACTATTTCGTTCAATACTTTTGGCTCATCGACCATGTCGTCGTCAGATTCCTCAGAGTCTACTTCCATCTCATCCGTCTCTGAAAAATACAGGTGTGAAAACTGCGAATTAGTATGGTTTACAGTACTTTAGGCAAATATTAATAAAGTCGGATCTAAGTTTGTTAAGAAGCTAAGTTAAAACCAATATCCATCGAGTATGTAATAAATAGCCGTAGTTACCAGATAAAATGTCAGATTCCCCATCGTCTTCCATGTCGGAAGTGTCAGTTGTGTCCAATGAGTCTAAAAATTACGGAAACTAGTTCAGTTTTGCTTTCTTACGGATCACGTATAGAGCTAGTATAATGCTAGAACGTTTGATGTTTTCCAGAATTTACGTGGTTGTGTGCAAACTAGCAGACATTATCTAACCCGTCGTGTCTCCATCTTCCTCTGCGATCTGGTTGAGAATAGGATCGTCAGACTGAGTCCACTCGTTCATTTCCTCGTCACTGATTTCCCGACTCGGCAAGTCTTTGGCGTTGAAATGCATGATTCCGGAAATACAAAAACAGTTAAACATATCACGTTAGTGAGTGGAAATACATTTAGAATACTATATATTATGCCGGTTTACTTGAAAGTTAGATATTTCAGGTAAGATTACCTGTACAATAGTAAAACAACGCTAAATTTATTTCTGTAGCCGGTAAGACTTGAACGAAATGTTTTAATCAAATTGCCACCCAAATGGACGTGTGGTATAATCATTACAAACAATTCGTTTATCAAAAGTACGCTTAAGAACTTTGCAGCGCTCAGAGTCCCAAGTAACGCTGCAGTTTTTCTTACAGCGAACGAAAGTAGTCGCCGGTACAATAACTTGTCCAGCAGGTAAGTTTGATGCTGCATGTTCTAAGCGGTCTCTTGTTTCTTGCTCGGTAATTTGAGCATATACATTATCAAGACATTCATTGAGTAGAATGCGCTTGATACAGTCAAAGTCAAGGTATTGTTTAGCGTCTATTTTCAGCGATATGCCTTTAAGTTTTAGTTCGGAATTGTTCTTGACAGTCACATAGCAATATGACTTGCTACCAGTCGATACAAATTTTATAATTTTGTCGCCAGGGGTCTCATCCTTCCATTGGCCGAGTTGCCCTCCCTCCGTGGGCTTGTATTGTCCCGGCTCGTGGATAAACAATACGCTGTCTAAAACAACGCAAAACTAAACCTATAGATATTGCGACGGAAAGTAATCTTTAAGTTTAGGCTAACTGCTAACTATTTTAAAAAATGTAAGTGTATTAACTTTATCTACTTAAGAAAATTCAAGTGATTGGGCACCTATAACTACCTAGAAAGTTGTACGGACCTGTGTCGTAGTAGCACACTCGGTGTTGTAGTCTCTGCAGTTCGCGGCCTAGTACGCGTCTGGCATGGGCGGTGACAAAAGACGCGCAAACTGGAGATGAAAAGGGGTGAGATGTGCGTAAGGACTGTGGATCGTCGACGTATGAACATAGAAGGAGGGAACCATTGATAAGGTTAAGGTCACGAATTTCGGTTGTATTGCTGCGCACCAAGCTGTACAACCGACAAGGATCGCTGATGTATACCGTCTTTGTTTTATCATCCGCTTGGGCTAGTTTACCCCTTAAAATACAAATTTCAGCTGCGTAAGTTATCTGTTCTAAATATTTAAACATCTTCTGCCACGATACGTACTACTACTACTAAACGTTCAATGTCTAAATTTTAAAAACAAAACTATGATTTGGTACATAATGCAAACTGTACCATAAGCTGTTGACTTGCAGCTTCGCAATGGCCCGTTTGCCCGGGTTATATTTGATGTTGGCAGGATCAAGAACTATTCCTTGATCTTTATTTTCTGCTATGTAAGCATTTTGCTTCGTCTGACATACTGCACACTGGTCGCATGTTGACGCGCAGACCATTGGTTGACAGTGAGCTTCCGGAGGGTATCCTACAAACGTAACACTTGAAGTAGATACATAGTTTCACTAGTACTAGGTATACGTGTTGTAAAATAAGAATTACTAAGTTTACAAGAGTATATAACTATGCTAACCAGAAGATAGCTATTGCAAATACGCGCCTATGTATGTAAATTAGTTTTAACTGTATTAGCTACCTGATGCCTCAATTTTCTGCTGAATCATATCATCTATGTATTTAGTGAACAGCGTGCTGCTAGACTTGTAGTGCCAGCATTCGTATACATGACGGATCCTGTATCCATTGGTAAGAGCCTCACTGAGCTCACAAGATGTCCAAACCCCACTTAGGCATCGGTCATCATCCGAGTGTTTACAGGAAGTTTGGGCGTTTTCAATTGCGCACTGGTAGCAAAGAGGAAATACCAGTTTCCCGTTGATCCTTAAATAGAGAAATTATACCATTTTGATGCCGTCTAGACCTACTTTGGGATGATAATTAGAGAAAATTGTTAGCTAGCGGTTGCTTAAAGATTTTTTTCGTAATAAAATCTTGCGTTTACATACATTTTTGAAAAAAAAACTTTTACCGAATTTCAAAAGTGTATAAAAAAATGTACCATATTCTATTTTACATGAAGAAACTTTAGTTATAAAAATTTGCAAAAACGTCAAACTAACTTTAAAGGTAGAACAGGAAATAGCAAATCTTTTGGGGGGTAGACGCTGGCTTTTATGAGGCCATAAAATTTGTTGCATACATCCGCCGTAAATAGGGGGCCTTGGGGTATGTCTTTGGCAAGAATAACTTGTGGATGACCCACAGGGTATTCAAAAGTTCCTCCGTTTAAATCTATTCCTTTCATTACGTATGGATAGAGACTGGTGACATCCATGTACACAATGGACATTCCAGCCTGAATTTCTTGTTCGGACAATTCAACTAGCAGTCGGTTGGGGGACGTACGACCCCCATACAATGCAGATCGGGGTTTTATGGGGTCTTTGTAGAACACCCAAAATTTATCAGTATTCCAAAATCGTGAAAACTCTGCATTGGACTCGAGCATTTTTTTAATTTCATGCTCCCACACAATTTCTACATTGTAACCGCTGTCTTGCACACTTTTGTGTTTTCTGAGAGTCTCTAGGTAGTTATCTTGGTGTGGGCGTCGCTTATGAGGGTGAAGAGCCATTTGGTTTGGAAAACATTGGGGGCATCTGAAAAAATGGGTTGTTGTAAGTTGTTTTAGAAAAACTGAACATGGTTTTCTGATAACAGTACTTTATTTTTATGATTTTTCTAAAAAAATGATACTGTCAGCAAAATTAATGTTCAATAGGTTTTTGCAAAACAACTTACGAATGGTAGTAGCAACCAAGAACGCTGATAACTTTCTTATTTGATTCCACTACACCATCTACAGGTAGACCCGCGATAATGATTTCTCTAGCTGTGTTGCCCGCATGCGCAACTTTAACTTTGTTCGCGTGTTCATAGTATTCTAGGTATTTAATGGCCAGCAATGAATTATATTTCCGAGCGTCAGAGTAGCCATTTGGGGGAGTAAGACCAATTGTATCTAGCGGCATTTTGTAGGCTCGATAAATCAAAGAACACATTTGAGATAAAGTTACGGCGTGGAAAAGCGGGTCTAGTTTACATCTCGTCATGCATATTTCGCGGAAACATCCCATAGCTTGCCGCAATATAGTCACATCGTTGGCACAGTACCTACAATAA
Source organism: Trissonchulus sp. WLG1_4 (assembly GCA_030248245.1). Classification (NCBI taxonomy): domain Eukaryota; kingdom Metazoa; phylum Nematoda; class Enoplea; order Enoplida; family Ironidae; genus Trissonchulus; species Trissonchulus sp. WLG1_4. The sequence goes on from JASANF010015936.1 coordinate 107,179, forward strand.
CAAATATTCTAATGAGAGATTTTACAGTGGTACTAGTAGCGGTATTTATAATTTCGAAACTTAAAATTTACACTTTAAACTTTATGAATCTTTTGATTAACTTTGACACAACTTACGAAATAGCTTGTTGTTTGAAGCTGAAGGTTTTTTCTGTTTGACCGCTGTACCACTGCAAAAACTTGTCCCTGTCTTCCTTGCTACGAAAACTGTGTGTATCGTAGTAATCTACCGACGGCCATTGTCCATCGTAATCCCAATTTGAAGGGTCGTTCGCAAACTTGTACGGAAAATACCCCTAAACCAAAAGATAAAACTTGTTTCTTGTTTCAGTCAGACTTGCGAAAGTCAAGATGGCGATGGCGATGGTTGGCGTAATTTTGGTCCTGTGCAGTGTTGGTGGTTTGGTAAGTGAAACTTTAAACTAAGCTAAGTGAAAACACTAAACGCGTAAGAATTAAAATGTTCAACGTACATTACGTAAGACGTATCAGTACACAATTAATATGGTGTGTGCAACAGGGTCTTATGGCATCATATACATTACACACACACACACACATAAATTAATGAGTTAACTCTACGTACGTACCTTGATAGTTTCAGTGAACCCAAACATTGCTGGCAGTTTTGCTAAGGCACACGGCAAAAATAAAAACGAATCCTTGAATTTTATGCCATCGTTTTCCATCATTATAATTTGGTTGCCATTTGACAAAACTTTGGGTGTTACTCCTCGTAAAACAAGTTCCTTGAGTAAAAACCAATGGTCAAACTTTCCACCATTATGGGCAAAAACAAGTTGTGGCTTTGCTTTAAGAAGCCATTCACAAAATTCTTGCCGTGCGTTCTGACCCCAAAATACGAATTCGCCAGTTACACACTTTTCGCAGTTAGCATAGTCCTCCCCAGACATGTTGACATGAGTGCATGCAAGTTGACAAATGATTAAGTACGTATCTAATACATTATCACTGCCAGTAAATGTCTCCACATCGTAAAATGCACATTTATACTCTCGAGGCTCGTCTAATTTCTGTTTAGGCGGTTGAACGAAACACTGATGATTGTAGCTGACAATTTTATCGCAGTTGTTACATTTAAAAACACCGCATAAATGTTTTTTATCACCCTCTTCTCTAGGTACACGTTTTCGACACTTTACGCACTTCACATATTCATTACACAGGCTGTTTCCCAGGTGATTGTTGAAACACACCTTATTACGACACGTTACATTACAGTCTGAGCATTGAATTGGGTCTGCGACATGACTGAAACATTCCTTCGTTTTACAGTTCGTACACGTAGACACACAAGAATGTCGGTTTGCGTAAACAAGCCCACAGTCAGCACATACCTTGCGTTTGCACAAAAACTTTGTTATACTTGTAATTAGACAAAAGTGCTCTTTGTGCAGATATAAATAGAGTTTTTCTGTACTCATGGGTCCGGTAAATGTCACGCTGTTCCCCGCGTTAGACTCTATTATTAACAATTGCATGTTGTGCTTGCGCAAGAGATATTGTGACGCAAGCTCCCATTCTGGGGGTCCTGCCTTTTTCCAAAAGTCAATCCCAATTTCGTTGCATAGTTTACGAGTTTGCTGCTTCAAAATATTACTTTCTTGTGGTTTTTTCCACCAGTGACACTTTGAAAGGGCTGTTTTGCAGTTTTTACGCATAATAGCGGCAGTTATGCACAGTGAAAAACACGCTGTACTGGAGTTTTTAGGATCCCAAAAACACCTTTTTCGTCGTATAAATTCCTCCACTGTAGATACATGTCCAGGTCGAAGTCTACCCGCCCCTTCTGAGTAGTTCACTCTGCGCAAGCTTATAGAAATAGGATCTTTTGCGCCAAATTCATCATTAGAACCCATTAAATCCTCAATTTTCTGCAAGACAATATCTGGCGAAAATTGTTCTGCTGGCATTAGCGTAGTATTGACCGGAAAGTTTAAATTTTCAGACAAAACACAGGCTTGTATATAACACTTTTTATCTTGGAGGGTAGTGGAGGTTACATCAGAAAATATGGATCGCATGACGTCCAGTAGATGTCCCTCTTTGGCCATATCTAGGCCTTTTTGGGACATTTTTACTCTAAATTCTCGCTCTGCAACACCAAATCGTTTATTAGTGCGCCAGCGATCATGTAAAATTTCGTAGTATCCGTCTGGTTGTGTGCTGGACTGTGGCTCGTTTTTTGCATGCGTGGACTGACCTGACATAATCCGGTTTGTCTCGTTGGGATGATACCGGCTTACGTGACGTTTGACGACCCATGAGTATTTCGAGGAAAAGTTGCAGTAGGGGCAGCTAAAGCAAGGGCGATCGGAATGTACACGACTGATGTGGCGCTGCAAGTTACGAGCGGATCCGTACACTTTCTCGCAGTGGCAGCATTGAAATACCCTGAAAACAAAAAATGTACATTTTGTTATAGGCGAACGCTGAGTGTGTGTGTAACGGTGAGCGGCTTGTGTGCAGGGGCAGTAGTTTGCTGTTTTTTTGCCCCCGGGCCACCTCGCTATTTGTGGTCAGTACGCACACGTGCCCTGTGAATTTGGACAGGGTTTTGCCCAGTCTGCAGTCAGTCAGGGTGGTGGAGGATCCTGTTTTTTGCAGTTGCTTGAAGAAAACCGAGGCAGCCTGCAAACTGACTATCACCGGATGCTCAGGATTAAGTTTAACATGGTAAGGAAACTGTCACAAAATTTTATTATTACAAAAAAAAACCGAAATTATTGCAATTATATAATTCAAGTAATTTTACCGCTAACTGTGTCTACTGGCCTCTCAACCTGCTGTTGCTGTCAACATTCATAGCTATGATACTAAAGTCTAACATGTTCTGTTTTAGCTCGAGCCCAAAAACTAGTGCTGGTTTGGTGATCGGAATCGTGATCGGTTTGTTCGGTGCGAGCGGAGTGCTGGTTCTAGCCATATGCTGGGCTAGACGAGTGAAGAAATTGCGACAGGAAGCGAAAGAAGATCGTTTGCGCCGTGACCGGTACAGTTTTAGATGTTTTAACCATTGAATTTCTTTTTAAAATATTACCGCCAGTTTTGAAAATTATACTATTGCGCACTTTATAAATTTCACTGAATCAGAGTTGATTTTTTCATTGTTACATAAATTAATTGAAATTTCGTTTAAAACAATCTCAGTAATTGAATTCACAATGGATAAACTATTGGTTTCAGAAGGCGAAAAGATGACGCAGAGCGACCCCGCCCCCCTCCACGCTATAATCTTCGCTCGCGTTTTGTTTAGATTGCGACGTGAGTGGCGAGCCCAGTGTGAGCGGCGATCCCGCCGTCATAACCAGCCGTCTCTCCCATCACCCCCGGTTCATCAGGACACTGCCAATGTGTAATAGTGCATGCTGTATGCTCTGTGTGGTGTGTAGTGGTGTGTTTGCATGTACCTTGCCAGTGCTTGCACGGGGTGGTGGGAGAGGGACTTTTTGTTTTGACCAAACTATGACTTTCAATCGCTTTCGCGTGAAAGCGATTATTTACGCTAGCACGTTTTCCGTACCTGCACTGACAAAGCTTTTATGGTGGTTTTTTAAGTCAATTTTATTTTGCATTTTGCTGTGTGACTGTTGTTTTGAGTGAGTAAGTTTGAAGTTTGAAATTTGCGTGATTTTTAAAAATTAACTTTTAAAACGTAAGCTACAATTTGAGTACGTATGCGAGACAGGCCTTTGTGGGTTTTTTAGTGTGATTTAGAAAAAATATCAAGTTCTATCTGCTCATTAGTTACTGTACATACAATACCTAGGCTTTATTAACATTTCAAAAATTTCACTTGATAAAACGTGCTTGTAAGCACGCTGCGAAAAAACCAAATTTTATTAATTTTAAAAAGGATTTTTACTATCCAAGCATATTTAGTCACGGTACTTTTTTCTCAGGCTTGGAGTAGTTTTATTTTTCATATCTACTATTCTAGAAAATTTTGACTACATCTTAAAGCTAAAAGTTTAACGGGTATGTTTTAACTGTTGTTTTTAACCTATAATATTTTATGTACATAATATATGTATAAACTTTAATAAAAGATTTCAACTTAGCTTTGATTCGGGTCGGTATCGTTTTTCTTGTGGTCATCGTCCTGGTGCTCCATCGAATAAGAGAATATATGTAATATATGCGGGCTGAGAATTAGATTCAGAAAGTTAGGAAGTAAGTGAAACAGCCAGAGTGTTAACAAACAGATAGAACCATGACTCTGTAGTGAACCCAGAGCAGAGGAGGTGACCAACCGACCGCTCTTGGTGGCAGAACTCTAAGACTGACTGGCTGGTGAAATTTAGCCACGCTGGCCAGACAGACCGGTGTGCAATTTGATTTTGACCAATGTATCAAAGTAGAAAATTAGAAGCTGACATCTATGTAATCTTGCGTCCTAGTCTAGACATATTTTGCATAACACTTATTAATACATGATTTTATTACTGGTTTTGCGTCCAATTTCAATTTGACCAATGTATCAAAGTACAAAATTAGAAGCTGACATCTATGTAATATTGCGTATTAGTCTAGACATATTTTGCACAACACTTATTATAGGTGATTTTATTACTGGTTTTGCGTCCAATTTCACTTTGACCAATATATCAAAATTCAGAATTAGAAGCTGAAATCTATGTAATCTTGCGTCCTAGTCTAGACATATTTTGCATAACCAACACTTATTATACATGACTCATGATAACACA